>OOFC01024355.1:25796-39380 GCA_900323345.1 Pseudochromis fuscus | reverse complement strand
AAGATTTAGGATCGTGGTTAGTTTGATCGACAGGCCTGTTCTCCAGTGACACCTTTTGAAACCTCTGTTAACAACTTTGTCTTCATCCCTCCGAGTCTCAGAGTGTGTGAGAGTTGTGTGTGTGTGTGTGTGTGTGTGTGTGTTTGAAGTGATGATGAGACGGTGACTCGACAGAAAGAGGAAAATGAAAAGCCGCAGACTCAGCATAATGCCAGCTTTCATCCAAATAAACTGTATAAATATGAATTCTACCTAAATGGATGAGGAACATTCTTTTAAATAAAGACGTTTGTTGTATATCTAGAAAACTGAGGATCACATAGAAACAGTTCCAAGTGAGTTAGTGCATTTTTAGTCCAAGTGCCTATTGTATCATAACCATGGAGAAGGCAGCAGGCCAGCGCCTCTCTTTGACATACTGTCAGATGGCTGTTGTTGTTTCTGAATGACAATGAGAGTGTTGTCATTGGCTCTACCTCTACTTAAAACCAAACAACTTACGCTGTCATGTGTATTATTCCTTTACTTGTTTCTGGACGCAACTAAAAATGTGAGTGTAACAGGGTAAAATCTAACCATGCAGAACATTACCATGGGGGTACAGATGTGTTTTGATTTTAGGCCTCTAATTGCTGCAGAGGATTACACTAATGTGCAAAGCTCTTAGTGTCAGAAATAAACTCTAAAGTAAGAGACAACTAGAATCAGATATAAAATGAATGCAAAAAAACAAGGGAACAGCTTCTGTGTTGAATGAGGCCTAATCATATTTCTATTTTTCTCTACGGCAACAGACAGTTTATCATCAACTCTGACATAGTGTTCACACTTGGTGTTGTGCATTTGAGGGGATTGGATCACAAGTGTACAGCGTATTGAGATCCAATCACTCAAACCACATGTGGAGGTAGTCTGGGACCCATGGGGCCACATTTCTTTTGTAGTGTGAACACTACTGCATCCTGATGGGTCAGGACGTGACAGAAAAAAGCAGATGTTTTTGTTGTGTTTAATCTGTGCTTATTTGCATCTCATAAACCACTTTGTCCTATATCACCTGAAACAGTTTGAATAGCCGTTAATGAATCACGTCAACAGCACTTTTGGAGACGAATACCAAATATAAGGGTGAGTACAAATGTGTCTTGGCTTTAAACTTGTGATCTGCTCACCTGAAATGCATGAAACAACCAAATGTGAACTGCCTCATACAGTGTAAGAGCAGGTTTCTCCTACCAGTGTAAAACTCTGTAAATTGATGGCTACATTTGACCAGTTTGCTTTATAATAAGTAAATTTATAATAATACAAAGAAGGTAGAACTGTGGTATTATTGTGCTGACCATCCACACCGTACTCTGACTACAAATCAACACATTTTCTTCCATATACTTCTGTAATATCTCAGCTTGGTGATACTTGATTGATTAACAGTACCCTGTGGAGTTAGTCTCTGTTGGTAGAGCTGGAAGAAATGTTTGGAGAGCTCTGGGTCGTCCTTTATATTTTGTTTTACATCTGTCGTCACACGAGTATATATACATTACTGCTGACTTCATCTTCATGGTATTTCATTAATTTACAGTCGAAGCAGTGACATGCTAAGAAACAGCAAATGGCTAACAAAAGACTGCGAGGTCATAAAAAAAAAAATATTTGAGTGGCAGTCTTCACAAATCTGAACTTTTCTCCCTCCAAAGCAAATAAACACAAACGCACACATATGTACACACTAAACTTTAACTGTTTCCTTCCACCAACAAACAGCTTCCTGCCTCTGGCTTTAACTTTCTAGAAAATACCTGCTGGCTTCTTATTAGCTGCCATCAAACACCAGAGCCTGAAAAACAGCAAGGTCACGTACGGGATGGAGGTTTAAAGCTACTTATTAGTGGCGCTTTACTTTCTCTGAAGCCGGTCTCTCTCGTTTTTTACCTTGACTTTCGCCTCTCATCTCCCTGCCATATGTCTTCATCAGATCACATCTGCCACCGACTGCCTTCTTCTGACTCCTCTTATATAACTAATAACTGTTTCCATGTGAGGTTAACATAGATATACAAGCAGATTTAAAAGAAAGAAAAAAAAAAACGTATTGATTTATAGATGTTGTAAATTTACTGTCACTCACCTACCCACGCTTTGTGCTTTCTGTATTTGTCAGAGTGGATAAACATGTGAGAAGGATGGGCAACAGGGGAGAGATGCTTAACAGCATAAATCAAACTTATGTAGAAAAGGATAGTGAGGAGACATATGCATGACAGGTGAATAAAACCCACTGAAGCAGACTGAAAACACACATAGTACCATAGTATAGATTTGGTGATTATTTCAAGTCTGACTTCATCAGGACAAAGTGTTTGTTGAAGGGGGTCCCTGTTCCAAGGTAAAACAATCACCACTGAGTCACGATGGCAGTAATCGAGTGCTTACAGTGACCCCTCACAACATTATAATCAGGCTGGCGGCTGCTTAATAGGAGCTGCTCCTTGCTCCAGTTTCCTACATCGTTCTGGGAAAAGATCCTTTCCCTTGAAGGCATTTTGAGTGAAAACATCCCGTGGAGTTCCCCAGAGACACACTGCTGTGCTCCAGAGAGCCGGTGAGATGACATGAAATGACAAGGCAATCTTTTAAAATCCCCGTTTACGTGCTCATTGCTCTGTTTAGAGGAGGGAACGAGGGCGAGGAGCAATTCAGAGGAAACCAAAGTGGAGTGTGGTGTTTAAGGTAAAGTGTGTAATTTACAGGTTGTTGATATACAAGAGTGTTTTTAAAAGTGGAAGGAGTCAATTTTAAGATAATAACAACCTCATCCCTCCAGCCCTGTCTTTGTGCATGTGTGCGTGTGTGTGTGTGTGTGTGTGTGTGTACCTGTGGCTTTCTCAGGGTTGTTACACATGAAGCACAGCCAACCTCCTTCTTCCTCACTGTACCCGAACAGGTCAAAAAAACGCACTTCCTCCAGCTGGATCTGAAGGTTGTTGAGGTCCTGAAGACAAAAGGAAAGAAAACAGACGGACAGAATAAATCACGGTGCTTTACAAACATTAATCTCTCCTAGATTATACACCATATTTCCTCAAATAAAAATTGTGAATGAATCAAATGTTCGGTTTCTAATAAATGTCGGGGCCGTGGTTGATATGAACAAATAAAGGTTGGACCCCAAACACAGGCTGGGGAAAAAACAGGAGAGAATAAATCAAAAAGCCTCCTTACAAAAAATAGTTTTCTGCTACATACACGGTACCACTGGGCTTTTATTTTGAAATTGTTGACTTTTTGTTTTGATTTGCTCTGCTCCTTTTTGAAGCAACAAAACGAGGCTTCGTACTAGCATACGATAATTAAACTTATCAAACAGAGGAAATGAAGGCCTGCCTCTCATGCAGACTGGACTGAAGAGGCAGGATCACTTCGACAGATTAAGTAAATAAAAGCCCCAAACACTGCTTGAGCATTCACAGTATATTCATGCTTCTCCGTGGGGATACTGTAATGAATAGTCACTATATGTTCTGCCTAATCATATACACATAATACAGGTGCACAAAAGTAGACATAAATGGACATACTCATGACTCATGATACTCAAGGGTTTAACCCGATAAGCCCCGAGATCTTATTTTGAAATTTCAGCTATAGAAAAATACCAGAGACAAGTCTCAGGGTCCCCCAATTGGGAGGCCTTGGGGTTTAAAAGGTTAAAGAATAGCATTGGACTATTTTTAACAAGAGAATACCCAAAGGATTTAAATAAGTTTTATTTATTAAATGATACTGATGCCTTAATACCACTCCTGATCCTGCAGACCAGTTCAGAACATACTAACTGTTCTTCTTCTTATATAATAACACAAAACACTGTAGAAAGAATCTGCACAATCACACACATGCACAAAAAATAAATGACCCTGAACTCAGAGGTAACCACTTAAAAGTTTCAGTCACAGACTGCTGCATACTGAAAACAAATGCATCTGTGTGTGTGTCAGAGTAGAAAGCAAAGCTAGACCCCCATTAGAAATCCCTAAAGACTTCCTGCACATGGTAAGAGTTATACTTCACTTTAAATGCACACAAACACACTTCGGTGACACTTAAACCCCTGAGATAATACATATTTATCCTGTGCTCGTTTGGAGAAAAATACGGAGATGATGGATTACTGTCATCAGTCTTCATGACACAGAAGCAGTATTTTTCTGTGTGTGTTTATCTTCATCCTTTACTCATGACTTCCTTATCTTCATTTAAAACACCTGTGTCTTCTTATAGTAACTGCTGTTATGTGGTTTAATGACATCTCTCTATTCTGTGTTCAGTTTAAATATCTTTAAAACTACACAAACACACACTCACGAAGAAAGAGAGTATTACGTTGTACTATAGAGATGTCAGGCTTACATTAAACACCCAAAGGTAACTGGTACCAGTAGCTGTCATACCTGAGCTACCAGTGTGTTTGACCTCCTGACCTGGTCTCCCTTGCAGTCCTTGATGTTAATGAGCGAGGATGTAAATGTGCAAGCTGTTTTTAAAGTGTGTATTCCCATTAGGAAAACTGGAACCTACACTAAAACCCTCACACAGAGTACTGGTCATTAACAAGTTCAAATGGGATTGAAAGAGTAGCGGTGTGTGTAGATGCAGCCATACATCAGAGCTTTCTTTGTGTTGTTACAACTTGAATAACCGGGGTGAAGGGGCTTTGCTCGCGGGCACAGATAAACCAGGACCATGTGTGGCTTAGACAGACAGGCCATCTGTGGGTTTACCAGAACATTATTATTCTCATAGGGTGCAGGGAACAGTGAGAGGTCCTCAGGAGAAACATTTTGCAATACAGAGAAATCCTGATGCTGATTATTGGAAAATGGAAAACTGTTGGGGGGTTCACCAGCGACTGGTGATAATTTGCGATTAAAGAAATATTTATCCAAAATCTTCCTTCAATAACTGATGCTAAATAGATGTCGGTGCTACGATGTGAGGCTGAATCATTTTGTAATTTACAGTAATCTTCATTCCAACTTGTTTTGGCTTTGAGAGACAATGAAAAGTGATTTTCTTTGGACTAGACAATTCAGATCCTGCCTAAACAAAAGCCAAGATAATTAAAATCATTTTAACATTGTTTCTCGATTACAAAGCAAAGCTTTAAAAAGCAACAAAGCGACAGACGTGGAACGATGATAAAAGACTGTGAGTCAGAGGTAGAGAAACGATGTAAAAGTGAATAGAGATCTCAATTATCCAAGAGATGAATCACCAACAAAGCAAAATGAGTAAGAAAGCATGCATTTGCTTCCGGACCTCAAACTACAGTGTGTCAGCCAACAGGCCAGAATACACAGAGTAACTGATGAGTGCGCGGTCTGAACGAGCTTTTAGGTCTTTGTGTTGTGTTGTGTGAGTGACAAATCTGCAGCCTGGCAACAGCCCTGATGTGGACAAACACAACCCATGTTTGATTCATCGAGACCAGAAGGTGGCTTCAATAAAGAGATGGAGAAACAAAGACTGGATTATGAGTCTGAATATAATCTGTGTGTCCTCATGTAACCCCCTCTCCCCTTTCAACACGCCCCCTTCCTCTCTCTATCACTGTCTTTAGATCAGATATATAATTTCATCAAGATGCGAGATTGTAAAAGTGCATGGATGATTGCAACTGAAACAATAAACAGATGTGCTGAATTCACAAAAAATATCTAATGAAAATTGAATTGACTTTATTTGGGATTTAAAACATGTACATTCACAAAGTCTTATACACCATATAGACATTATTACAAATCATGTTAAAATCCAAGGATTACACAAAAAAGTCTCCAAAGGGACTTATTTCCATTGTGGTCCTCAAAAATGAGAAATGTTTTTCAAAGTAAAATATTAATTCTGTTTGAAAACACTTAAAATTTTCCCATGCTGTCTTGTTTATTTTCTTTCTGAGATTAAAATTTATTTGGAAAAAGTATTTTTATCTTTTTTTTTACTTTCATTATTTGAGTAAAAAAATAAATAAATTCTACAATTGAGTTTAGGCAGTGCATAATTAAACTGAGGCAGAAGGATAATACAGGAAATGGGTGAGTGGATAAGAAGTGGGAGTGGTAAGAAGCTGTCGATCTGTGTGAACATTCATCTTTAGGTTCATTAACGTAAGGAAAAGGCAGGCGGCTAAAAGCTGCTCCAAACATACAGACAGATTTATCAGATCACACTCAGAGAACTGTCTTTACTTTGTTATCTCTTTACACTCTGCCTTCCTCCCTCCATCAAACTTTATCTGCACCTCAGTTGTATCAACAAACACTCTCACTCCGGACAAACCAAACTAAATGTGAAGCAAATTTCTCACTTACATAATGAGTGAAAGCAAAGAAGAAGTGAGTGGACGAAACCAATCAGTATTGAGATTCCCTGACGTTACCAAGGAGCAGAAACGGAGGACAAACTTATCATAAACTTATCTGTGGCTGAGTTGACTTAAGAGGTGTTACCAGGATAAAACCAAGACATGGCACCTTTTTTTTACCATTTTTACCAACTTCTGGCAAAATCTCCAGAATCAGTCCAGTGGCTACGAATAACAAGAGGTGAAATTATCTCATTTTTCCTCATGTTCTGTGAAAACAACTCCACTGTTTTGAATTATTTTATTCTACCTCTACACCATGTTTGTCCTTCACTATGTGCTGTATAAGACCATCTTTACTCTTTAGTCCACGTTTCACCAAACTCTCCTCCTCCTTCCCCCTCCATATTGTTTACCTTTCCCTTTTCTTTCTATTATATAACCACCTCCCTTCCCCCCATTATACTCTCCTCCTCACTCTCTCCACTTCTCTCCACATCTTCTCTTTAGTCCTCCCTAATCTTACAGGTCTGTAACCTGACAACTCAGGCTCAATTACAAGTGCTTCTTCTTCTTCTTCTTCTGCATTTTTTCATCATATCTACTCATTCAGCCACCAAACCACTTTCCTTCTTTTCCCTGTTATGCTTATTGAGGATACGGTAATGGCACAGCTATGCAACTTTGTGGGGCTCATTAAAGTTTCATCTAACCCCTGAGAAACTCCTCCGAAAGTCTTTTTAAAAAACTATTTAGATCCTTTAAGCCCAATACTTTTTCTTATTACTGCATCTTGCTTCCTCTTAGTGTATCTATCCTTCATTATTGTTGCCTTCACCGACCTCCATCTGTCTCATTTTCACTAACAACAGCTTTGTATTTTCACTGTGTCGTAAAACTACTAACTCGAGTTGTAAGACGCTGGACATAAGTCTCTCTTAAATCACTGAAGCCCCATATAGCCCCATATTCTCCCTTTAAATCTCTCTGTCAGGACGGATATAATTGGTAACGGTTTCTGTCTCGTATATGTAGCAGCCTTCCTCCCTCCACATCTCTTCTCTTGTCAGCTACATGTGTTTCTGATTGGCTGAAGCTGTGGGTCTGACAGAGGAGGAAAGAAGGTAAAGAGGAAATGCAGTGCATATGGATGGAGAGAAAGGTTGTGACCCTGTTCCTCCCTCTTTCCTCTTAAACCTCTTCTTCTTTTTGTCAGTGCTCACTGAAAAATGAGACTCAACTAAACTAAAGATGTCGTGGATCAATAAAAAACTGAATCTACTGATTCGATTTTGTATCAGCTGCACAGTTTAAAGTTTTGATGTTGTTGCAATGATACTTTGCAACAAGAAAAACTTGTGTAAAGCTCCTGCTAAACACAGTTATTGCCCTCTGTGTTTCATAATAACTCCATTTTAATGTGAAGGCAGTGGTGCTGACAATGACTTTTGTGGGTAGCAGACTGAATAACTGATGCCATGTTATTTTTTAAAAGATAATTTCTTTCTTTTTAGTTGGGAAATTGTGTTGAAACATAACTTCCATTAGATCAGTGCCAATACATGATAATCAAAAGTCATTAGATGATAATACAAAAATGTCACTAATGATGTATTTGTTCAGAGCACATAGTCATCTGATTTACAAAGTTTGGATATCAGCATGGATATCAGGGGAGAAAAGTCACATCAGTACATCTGTATTTCACAAGGAAGGTATGACAGGGTAATATGTAAGTTTTTTTAAATGCGTTCACAATAATGATTTTACCTTTTGGATTAAGCTGCATAAGTTAGTGTTCTGTTTATAGAGGTAAGCTCTCAAACTGGAGATTTATAATGAACAAAGTCAGGACTAGTAGCACTACTCTTCCTTCCATCCATCCATCCATCCATCCATCCATCTTCTTCCACTTATCTGGTGTCAGGTCGCAGGGGCAGCAGTCTAAGTAGGGAAGCCCAGACTTCCCTCTCCCCGGCCACTTCAGCCAGCTCTTCCCGGGGGATCCTGAGGCGTTCCCAGGACAGCCGAGAGACATAGTCCCTCCAGCATGTCCTGGGTCTTCCCCAGGGTCTCCTACCGGTGGGACATGCCCTGAACACCTCACCAGGGAGGCCTCCAGGAGGCATCCTAATTAGATGCTTAAGCCACCTCATCTGGCTCTGTTCAATGCAGAGGAGCAGCAGCTCTACTCCAAGCTCCTCCCAGATGACTGAGCTTCTCACCCTATCTCTAAGGGAGAGCCCAGCCACCCTACAGAGGAAGCTCATTTCAGCTGCTTTTGCCCACCATCTTGTTCTTTCGGTCACTACCTAAAGCTGGTGACCATAGGTGAGGGTGGGAAGGAAGATCGACTGGTAAATCAACAGCTTTGCCTTCTGGCTCAGCTCCCTCTTCACCACAATGGATCTGTGTGAGTCCACATTACTGCAGATGCCGCACCGATCCGCCTGTTGATCTCACGCTCCATCCTTCCCTCAATCGTGAATGAGACCCCAAGGTACTTGAACTCCTCCACTTGGGGCATGACCCCATCCCTGATCCGGAGAGGGCACTCCACCCTTTTCCCACTTCTTTCCGACTACTAAACTTATCGTAGCTATATATGAATGTGTGTGTACTTGTGTAGTCGGCACTGCCAAATTGAGGGAACCCATCGCCCTTTTAACTAAAAAAAAGTCTCGGTAATGTAACACATTGCATGTCATGGGTAAAGACTTGGTTTAAGGTTAGGATGAGGTCAGGTTTTTGCAAGTAATAGTTACAGCGAGGGTGTCCCGGAAATGAATGTATATAAATGTAATGTCCTCTAAAGTAATGGAAACCTGTGCGTGTGTGTGCATGTAGGAAAAAGTGATAGAAACAGTACACCTCTGCACGAGTGCACTGCAACCTTTCTGTCCTGTACACGTGAATATGCACATGATGTGTGTTTATTTTTGTGTGAACAGGACCAAACGTCTGTGTGTGTGTGTGTATACATGTGTGCATGTTGTTCAGGCTCCATATGGTAACCATAGCTAGTCCATCTCACTGCAGCCACAACACACATTTAGAGAAACGACAGCTGTATTTTCTTTGTGGGTCTAATTATTTCCTAACGACCACTTAGCTTGTCACATTACGAAGGGGCAGCGCGAGGAACACCACCCACATCCACGGACTTCCAAAAACACACTGAAACAGGCACAGATTCACATACACTGGTTTTTGTCTTGTTCAGTCAGGCTTTCTCACACACACACACACACACACACACACACACACACACCCACACACAATGAGGCCTTGTATACAAAAATGTCCATTTAGGGCATTGCATATCCAAACAAAGTGAACGTTGACACTTTACTATCTTGGAATTTCAGTTTTTTTACACAACCGATGACTTCATCCTCTCTGCTGGAAACAGATAGCTTTTACGAGGAAGCAGCAAGACACACACACACACACACACACACACACACACTGTGGTCCAGTACCTTCCTGTGTGGGGTGGTGTGCTGTGTCATGGCCATCGAAAAGCTGTGAGCTCCTTTAAGTTGTGTCTTCTCCCAGAGACAAGTCAGTCTTTGGACACATTCGTCCCGGGTGCACAGAGGGACACTGGACTTACTCTGGTCAAAGGAGCGAGGCACAGAGAATAAAACAGCAGGAGAAAAAAAATATCATAAAAAACAATTCAAAACAGCAATATGTTTGGGATAAATACAGAGGAGTAATGTGGACAAGAAGAGGAAAAAATCTGGCCAACAATTTGTTTGTAACATATTGAACCACTTTTTACTTTCCAGGAAATTTCTTAACTGTTCGGCTCTTTCAGTATTCTGAAATGCAGAAATGTATGTTTTCAATTTAAAAAATGTAAGCTTACAGTTTACGTTTTTACTAGAAAATGCAAAGAATTCAACACGGCCATAAGGACTTTCAACCTGTTGTGACAAAAAGCTAAAGCAGTATTCAAACATCTCCAAACTACAGCCAAAGATATAACTGAGAGATGTAATCCTGCTATACAAACACTTTGTGGCACATGGTTGCAGATGTTTTACAGCTGGAAACTTGAGTGCACCTGTAGCTGTAGCAGCATGATGTGAATCCACAGATGAGGTTGTCGGCTGGTCAAGTTGAAGCAGGACTTTGCGTACAGACAGTAGTGGCCCTTCAAAGGACAGGAGAATGACAGCTTGGCCACACATCCTCGATTTGAATCTGTCACAAACAGATGCACAAGTGTCATAAATGAACAAATTATCAGTAATTAACAGCTGCTTCAAACTTTCTCTGTGTCTCCTGCACAGTTGTGTAATCTTGGTACCACATTTACACTGTGATTCATCAGATGTCTTCTCCGCCACTGCCTCCCGCAAACTTCCAGCTCATCACTTGGAAATCATGTGCTACAATAAAATGATGATCAATATGAAAAGATGGGTTTTTGGCAGCGCTTTTAGCTTCATGACAGGCATGTAAAAATAATGTAGCGCAATATTGTTGGTTCTGATTTAACCTAAACCAGCTGTGTTGGATGTCTGCTGCAACATTTAGTGACAAAGCCAAACTACAGAGGTTACAACAGCCTTAATCACAAGCTGTAAGTGCTCTCATTTGCCCTCTCCCAATCAGACAGTAGTAGTTAAAAGCCTAGATCACGTAGGGTCACACTAGTGTAGCCTGGTTCCAAAAGGGCAAAGCAAGAAGGACAACAAGTGAACAGGATCCCATTCAATTAACAGTAAATCCAAACCAGGAGCAGCCGGGTCAAGATAAAGTTACTACATCTCCTCGCAGCAAAGAGCCCGCCTGTGGATGCAGCATCAACAAAAGCACTGGCTGTAGCTACTGGTGCAGCACCCAGCTATGAGGTTAACAATAACACAGACTGTTCGGTCAAAGCATCTGTTATGTTAGCATTCATCACTTGTGCAGACACTTGGCCCAAAAAATAATGTATGACCCCATGACCTACTAGACTCTATCAAAGGCAAAATGATTTTCTTTTCAAAAAATATATTGTGAACATTTCCAACTATCTTAAAAATATTACTTACAATACAGAAGAATAGTTTCTTTGAGAAGAGGCTGAAAGGTTGAACACTCAAATTAAGTTAGTCTACACCTTCCTCATCTTTTCACTGTGTACTTCAGAATTTAACTGAATACTTTAAACACTATTCCTTGTTTGGCATCATTCAATCGACACATACATATCCCAGGTTTTTGTGACTGTATGTTTACATACTGCTGCACTCGTCAGCACATGTGTCATCTCCAAGTCTGTTTGTATCACACAGTATGTACTTTCTCTTTTTGTCTTCATGAGCACGTGCGCAGATGTTTGGATTTAGCATACAAGTGCACTCTTCTGTGTAATAATCCTCGTCCTCTGAGATGGAGGGTCAGCCAGCAGCATGATGACATCATCCAGTTGAGACCACCTGTGACATCATATCCTATGAGCCTCGGGGTGGATTCTCATTAGGAGACTTAATGCTAAGAGAGCAATTGCAAAGCACCAATTACGGTATGAATGGAGAGTGTGTGTGTGTGTGTGTGTGCGTCTCAGCTGTTTTGTATATTTACATTCATTTTCAGATTTAATCAATTAACCAGAGGCCAAAGGAGGAGTTTGTTATTTTTTGTCTTGTTTCCTGTTTTTAGTGTGTGCGTATATGTGAGGGTGTCGTTTGACTCCTGGCTGCCTCTCTGATAAAATGACATTAAGGCCAAAGGCGGAGCAATAACATCCTCTCCTGTCAATCAAAATATCATCACCTCTGGTGCCGGATTATATTTCAGTCTAGTTTTCTGTGTGTGTACGTATGTGTGTTTCTAATATGTTCAAAAGAACGATGCTTCATCTTGTACATGAAGCTCACTGCTGCAGGAGTGATGTTAAACTCAATTTTTTTACTTGCACATGTGAATGTGCTACAAGTGTGTGAGCTCCTAGAGTTCTTGTTGCCCAGCTCAGTGACTTTAATGCCTAAATCTACTTAAAATAAAATGTAGATTTATCTAGAAGCATGATATAGTTTCATGATTTCTACCACATTAAGCTAAGATGTATCGTTTCAAAAGGAGCTGGATCAAGTTAAAATATCACATTTAATATGTAAAAGGTGATGACAAGTGCCGCTAAAAGATGGCAGTGAAGGTCCAATTCAAGTAAAGCAAATCGAATTGAAAAATTGAAAATAAGCAGGAAAATTAGTTACGAATGAAAATAAAAGATCAAGTCCCTAAATCTGAGAAGAATGAGTGGGGAAATGCGAAAATGGATTACTAAGTTTTAGAAAATGGATTAGATTAGTTTGAGAAATAAGCGGTTTCTCATTTCATTGTTTGGTTTCATTATTTTTTTTTTTTTTAAATGAACTGCCTGAACCTTTGTTTCTAGTCTCTGTGCACTGCGGGCAATATAGCATGAAAGTACTCATGCACGCTCACAAAACCGCTCCCATACATACGCATCCTTCTTACATACATGCTGTGTATGCATGACATTCATCTGCTTCTACTTAGACCTGATTTTGCTGTGTACATGTAACTGAATATAATAACCCTGCCCACCTCAAAACAATCCTCTGATTCTATACCTTGATTAATTTTTCTATTAACAAATTAGTTCCATTACATTTACCCCCCAGAGTTTGGCTCATAGTCTTTACATCATAGTACACTCCTTCTCTCCACATTAACAGCAAGTTCACTGGTTTCTGCAGCTGAATTTAAGAATAAAATTTGCAATGTATTTTTTTCTTATTCCTCCCCAATGAATTAGGACAAAATTGACAAAACACCAAAATTAGTAAATATTAAATCAAAGAGTACAATCAATTTGTCTCACAAGTTTGCTTCTGTGCTGTAAGCATTGGTGTCATGTTCCTGTTTTATCATCAATATTTTAATGTCTAAAGCACCAAAATCACATCTTTAAATAATCCCCAACATCCACTATGAAGTTGTGACCCAAATTTTTAAGGATTTACACCTTCAAAAAATATTTTCAGTCTGATTTCATCAAGGCATACCTGATTAAATTGATGTAACATGTTGACAACAATATTATTTTAACCTATACAGGATATTTTTTTATGTCCAGGTTGTAAACACAGGTGGAGGAAAGTACTGAAACTCTATTATGTTTCTTTCTGACCTCTCGGGTCAAATAAATGTCGAAGCTTCGTTTAGGGAGATTTAATGGGGTATATTTG
>OOFC01024355.1:3148-25776 GCA_900323345.1 Pseudochromis fuscus | reverse complement strand
GGGGTATATTTGGGATTAAATAATTGCTGTGCTCCTCTGTAATTACACTGATGTCATTTGGATGGAGTTTTAGCCACTGCCAAAGTACAGTTGGTGGGTCAACACGGACAAAGATATTCCACTGGAAAAAATCATGTGACCCTTATCATCACCTGGACTGGTGGTACTCAGTGACTGGAAACCAACAGGATGTAAATTATGTGAGGACCAAAAAAAAATACAACATTCTGATATTTGGTATTGTAGCTAATAGATTAGGGGGGAACTAACACTGATATGCCCTCTGGACAGGATTAAATCAGCAATCAGCAGATGCAATATTAAAATGAAACTACTCCCCTGTAGGGAAAGAAATCCCTGTCTGTTTGGGGCTTAGGAGACACTAATCAACCCTCTATGGACTCTGGATGTGTGTATGTGTGAGACAATGTTGGACAGAAAGAGACGGGAGGAGGAGGTGTATTCATACCACACCATTAATCAACCCCAGCCACCACGTCTTCAGGTTCAGCAGGTTAAATAAACCCTCTCTCTGTGGACTCTACTATATAAATACCAATGAAATAATGAACACCGGTAACACAAACCATTTCTCAGAGAGAGCATGCACTCGTGTTCACATTACCTTCTATCACACACTGCTCTGGTGTGGGGATCTGCTGCACCATGTCTCTACAGAACTCTCTGATCGTCTCCATATTGTCTCTTAAATGGATGAAGAGTCTGTCAGCGTCCCCCTGCTCCCCTCTCTCTCCATCCCTCTCTCTGCTTTGACCTTTCTCGGCCTCTTTGACCCCTCTGTCCAGCGGAGTGGTGATGAGCAGGGAGCCGTCACCTGTCAGCTTCCTCTCGGCAGGTGATACTTCCTGGTTTTCTAAGTGCTGATTGGGCAAAATACTGGAAAAGGCGTTGTCTGTACTTAACTCGACCCCTTCACCGTCCTCCCCCGTGTCTGAGTTGATAGAGCGTGAACGCACAGCATGGAGAGCCAGGCTCTTTGACCTAGGGGGGACCATGAAATAAAAACAGTTACAGTACTAAATTTTTTACATTCCTCCTGCTTCTTTACATTGACATGTGTTTGTGGCGCCTGCACGTTTTCCAGGGTTTGATGGGGCTTTAGGGAAACCACCGAAGCAAAATGCACGAGGAAACATAACTTTGTAGGAGAGGCAGGAGGACTGTGGGCACTTATCTTTTGTCATCACTGTTTATCTTTGCTTGATTTAATATTGTTATCTCCAGCTCGAGTCGTACAGTCCATGCTACCATGTGCCTTCACTACTACAAATACTAACAGAACTAACAGTAAACTCTTTAGTAGTTTGTAGTCTACTTGGCTAATTACCAGTTCACCAAAACTTCACCGCTTCCCTGCTGATCCCACTCTCCTCATCAACCCTTCACTATATGCTGCATACATGTATTCCCAGCCTCCCACTGCTCAGATTACCTGTGTATCTCCTGTTATTGTTTTTCTATCTTTTCTGTTAATGCCTCGCCTGTTTGTTTTCTGGATGGGGCCTTAGCCAGCTCCTTCTGACTTATTGACATGCCTGATTTCTGTATTTTGTACCAGTGCAATAATCAAATCCTCTCAGCATGTCATAGATGATATTTAAAAATCATTTCAAACATGACTATTGAGTTAAATACCTGCCAGCTTTCAGCTTGAGGGAATAAAGCATGTTGTCAGGGTGATGGACTAATAGTCAAGCAATTTCAAAGGCTAAAGAGGATAAAAATACAGAAACACTTGCACCAGTTTCAGGGAAGCACAAAGATGAAAATGGTTCATATCATGTACACAAGGTTTGAAAAAAGTATTTGTGAGCTGAATGCTATTGCAAAAGTAAAAAATCAGACCTGTGGACTGAAGCAAAGATGGATATCCTAAAATAAGTAAGACAGCTACAGCTTTGACTGATATTACAACCAAATTATTACATATAACTTTATAGTTAATGTGTCATGTGTCAATGTACATAATTAAAGTTCCTACCGGGTATGAAACTGATAAAAAACAGTATCATATATCATTGGCTAATTCACAAAACTAAAATAACAATATATATTTTTTTATTATTGATCTTTATTTAACCAGATAAAATTGAGATCAAGACCTCTTTTACAAGGGTGACCTGAATATCCTGAAATATATACACCAAGGCTGAGGTTCCAGCTTGTTTGCTCCCTCTCTATATAAAAATGTCTTAACTTTTTTTAAAGTTTGGACAGTTTTGATTGATTTTCTTCTGGAAAAGAATAATTTCATCGAGACCTCTCCTAATACCCACCAGGCTATACTATAACAGCACATTCTTCATAAAAAATAAGTCCTGCTCTCCGCTCAGATTTATGAAGATACTCTGCAGAACAATGTTATTGTTCTGTGTTAACTGACCTGTTGAATCTCATCTCGCGTCTCTCCTCCCTGACGGCTTGGCTCAGGCTGTAGCGTCGCTGGGGGGCAGGAGAGTCCTCCTCCACCTCCTCCTCCTCTCCAACCACCTCCCCCATTTTCTCCTCGAAGGCCTGGATCTTCACCTGCAGCCGCTGCTCTGATGCTCCTCCTCCTCCCCCTGGAAGAGATGCACGGGGAGAAGGACACACCTCGTCCACCCTGTAACACACACAGAGGACAGGTTTTGGGTGAAGAACTGACACATTTTACTTTACTCCTTTTCTCCCCTTTTTACCACTTCTGTGTAATGTCTTACTTTTTTTTTTATGATTACTGGCTCCAGCAATAACAATAGGACTTCCAACTGCAGTTTTTTTCTGTCTTCACCCTCCTGCTCGTTCCCTAATAAACTACCCTGCCTCTTTCAATCCCATGTTACCTCCATCTTTCTTCCAAAAGACCCCAAGCAAAGCCTTTGGAAGACTCCAATCCTGCACACAATGTTCTTATTTAAGAGCGAGCTGTGCGTGTCATTCCCAAACTGCAGCCAGATGAATCCAAGTCAACTTATGCACACAAAGTCCTCGCATGCTGCGCACGTATACTGCTCTGTAAAGCAGAGTCTTCCAGTTAAACATAACTCTTACATGAATAAAAGGTCAGTGGAGGACAGATATGAATATAAACAAACACAAACATTATTAATGATCTATAAATACTAGCTTTCAGTAACAAACTCAGATTTTTGTTGCAATTTTATTATCACAAACCGTGAATCACAGTTGAATGTGTGGTCTCGGTAAGTTTCAAAAGTCATGAGCACTATCGGTGACAGAAATAAATCAGCTCCTTTTTTTATTTTACTTTTTATTCTGGGTATTTAGTAGTTACTTTAACACATATCCTTAATAAACCCCTGTTTAAATGAACCAAAGTTAAAAGATGACTGTTTATGAGCAACAGCACTGGCCAACACTAACATTGGATTTCTAGTTAGAAACATTGAAGTTTGACTTGTACTTTGAAGCCAGGAGTTTGGCATTTGAATGTCGTCATATTTGGAGCCAGAAGTGACCATATTTGGATAATATCCATTTATGGTCACTTCTTCATATGATGAAGAGAAGAGTGAGGAGATGGGTCTGATTTACACGAGGACACCACCCAATCTGTATGAGACTCGAGGTCAGCGTTTGTCTCATTTAATGTGTTTAAAATGATGATTTTTGAACTGAAACCAAAAGGAGTCAAAGTTTTTTGGAGCAACACTTTTGAAACCTGCTTGCTTTATCTATTCTACGCACTGTCTGTATATCTAACTGTGACTTAAATGAGTGTCTTTCACTGTCTTTCAGTTTCTGACCACTGTCATGAAGGATGCACATGTCTCCAACCTGCAGTGTGTGGCTGTCTTCTCCTCCAGTCGTCTTCCCAGCAGTCTGGCTATAGCAGTGAATGAATTGCTCATCCTGTAGATGTCTTTACCACAGCCGCCCAGTAAAGACGGGTATCGGTCAGTCAGAGCTCTGATCTCCAGCAGCAGGGTGTGGTGAAAGCTGTGCTCCATGCTGCCCAGGAGAGACACCAGGTAGATCAATGAGCTGTGAGCATGAGTCTGGAGAAAGGAGACAGAGAGAGAGCGAGTGGAAGAATGATATCATCACAGTGTCTGGTGTTATAAAACTAGACTCAGAAAAAAGAAAAGGAACTCTGAAAAGTCTTGCCAGGATGTCGTTTTATTACATAAAACAATCAGTTTGATGGTTATTTCTATTGTTGTGTCCCCTTAGGTGCATTTGGAGTGAAACCAGTGTTGTCCTGTGGGGATCTTTGGGAGTATTTAACTCCATGTGTTTCAGTGAAGAACGAGTGAATGCTATCTAATTCAATACACATTAGTGTTGCATGGGGCTCGGTGCAACTTCTTTTGTTTCCTCATCATGGCAAACAATAATAAATACAAACACATGCAGCTGGCTCTCAGCAAAGTTGGAAAATATAAACTTCTTCTTTTCCCCAATGTCATTTCTCTCCTGTTGGATGTAGTAATAACACCCACATTTCATCATTCCCAGCCGGCTTATGTGTAAACCAAACTCATACAATCTGCTCACCGCTGACACAGAATAATACTACACTATGCTTATTTATACTCTCAAAGGAAGGCCTCTTTTATATGTACAGCTTTGTGTATTTGTACTCTACAAAGTCCTGTAAATGCAACATATACAGTCATGTAATCGCTGTGTAAACAGCATCGTAATCCAAGATTTAACCAAAATAGTCACATTATACAGTGGTGTGAACCAGTCAAAAATCACTGTGATAACAAAACAAAGGTGAACAAATGTGACGCATTTCAGAAAAAGCTCCCCTGCAGCGTTGTAGCGCAGAACCAAAGCCAAATATCTCCATCTGTGGACAACAACACAAACTGGATTTATTCTCAGTCCCTGTGCTTGTAAAACCTGCTCGGAGTAAAAAATGAAAACATTAAAGGACTCTCACTCCTCCTCTGACCGAGAGACAAAGCGATTGATTGATGGAGGGACCGACACGGCCAACCTGTGAGTACAGCGCTCCAGCACACCTTGTAACGAGGGGAGAAGAATGCAGTTACTGCACAGTTCAGGCATGTTTCACAAGCACTCTCTGTAGGATACAAAATTTATATGTGGATCCTAAAACTACCAGAAAAGGCAGAACTCGACTTTATACTGTAACAACATGCCAAGCAGGTATTTAGCAGTTTCTGAGGCCCAGTACAAAGACGAACATGCCTGGAGCTCAGGCTGCAGCTACAAAGACTTTATGAGGATGTGTGCTACTTCTACACCTCAGTTCATGCTTTTATTGTCAAGATGATTTTTACTTTTTAAGGATTTACTAAGATACTTCCAAATATTACTCATAAGCCGAACTTGTATAATTTACAGTTTGCAAGTGGGATGTTTTACAGCAACTCTATTAAAGGTCTGCCAGTTCAAACAAAGCTCTCTTTAATCATCAAATGATGCACATTATGAATATTTATTTGGGAAGAGTGGTTGGCCTTGATTTCCTGTTACCAGTTTGACTAATATGTAAATTCTTCAGCTCAGTCCAGCCAAAAAAGACAATAACGGGAAGATCTTTAAAAAGTGTTAACTGTTTTCAATTAAGAGGTTTCATGTTCTCCACAAATAACAGCAGAGGAGCAGATATGGCTTCAGAAAACTGATACCGATCTGCAGACAGAAATCAAATCTTTCTGCTTAACGTGTGCACAAACACTTAAGCACACACATAAACACATCCTCTGAAAAACCCACACCTTGACCCACAGATCTCAATCACAATGGGAGCCAGTCTCCTCTGGCAACAGTACATGTGTTATAAAACTTTAAATATCGAGTGATTCAGACATTTAAAAAACTAAGAAACAAAACATCGCATCGGTCCAGTGACGAGCCAAATCCTTTGTCTGCTCACTGACCTCTTTTTTTTTTTCTTTCCTTGTGTCCTACGTCGCCCAGTGTCTCCTGACTGTCCATCAGTGTCTCCTGACTGTCCATCAGTGTCTCCTGACTGTCCATCAGGAGACACTGATCTCTCTGCTTCCTCTGGAGCTGCACACAGTCACCAGCTGTGCATGAGTGTGTGGTTTCTATCCCAGAGAGCAGTAATCATTTGTGACAGTGAGTATAGACTGTATATCATGGGGGAGATTATTCAAATTTCAAAATCTTATTTGAATTTGAATAGAGCGACGATGAGGGATTTATTTATATTTCAGCTTAAGTGATTCTCTCAGTACAAAAACATCACATCTCCTGTATGAAAACTTGACATTACTCGATTCATTAAATTAATTTTCAGCACAGAGGAGCATTCAGATTAACAATTACCTCAGTTAATCTCATTTAACTGCAGACTGTATGTCCTATAATATCCTTTACATTCAACTCCTATCAGTCTTCACTGTCCTGCCATGTTTAAAGGGTTTTATGAATAATTTATTCAAGTTCTTATTTAGTTTTCTGTTCATATGTACTTTTAACATAACAGATTTTTTTACTCCTCCTGTTTTTACTTGATAATCACTCAAGTCTGTGACCCCGAGTCAGCCATCATATTAACCAACACCACAAGTGTATTCTTCAGTCTCTATGTGAATAAAAACATGAGGAACTTTAAAATCCACACCAAATGCAATATAAAATCACCACTAGGGTTGCAAAATTCCAGGAATTTTCAAAGTTGGAAACTTTCCATGGGAATTAACAGGAATTTATGGGCTAAAAAAACATTAATTTACAAAATTGAAGGTTGGCCCTCAACAGGGAACTTAAAAATAATTGGGTAAAATATATTGTAGCATAATCTTGGCCAAAACAACCAGATTTAATGCGAGTACACTCCTCAATCATTTGAGGCCACGCCCCCTACATGCACCGTGCACTCCTCCATCACATGCACAGATGATTGCTTAAACCCTGGAGGCCACAGTATTGAGCTCAAAGCACAAAACTATTGAAGCCACACAGTTGAGCCTGTGGATTATATAAAATCAAGTAAGTTTTTTTTTATAATATTATGGGATAAATATATTTGATCTATGGTATTGATTGATAATGGTATTACTGTTTAACTTGCAAAAATTAGTCTGTCTGCCCCAGGGCAGCTGTGGCTAGCTTAGCTTACCGCCACCGGTGTGAATGGGTGTGAATGAATAATGGTCTCTGTGCGAGCGCTTTGAGTCTGGACTTCCAGAGAAAATCGCCATATAAATCCGAACTATTATTATTATTTTAACTTAGCACAAGACTCAGTCGACGTGAAAAACAGGCCTATTTAAGTTGCCAAGCTTGTTTATACCAAGTTAATTTCAAGAACTTTTGCATCAGAATCAGATGCTTTCTGTCTGTAAAATAAGGGAAAACTAGCAATTGCATAACTTTTTAAAAACATGGTTAGACAAAACTTTGTCTCCAAAAAAAATCCTTTACGTAACATGTTTTGCCTAATATCAATAATTGGTAGCTGTTTCCAACTTCATCACATCTCCAGCAGCACGACTCAATCCCCGAGTCTTTAAATAACCTAACATATTTTTGTGTCTCACAGCGTCTGTTGACATTTTGGTATCGTTCCACCGGTTTTGAATCATTGCCTTTCTTTGCCCAAATTGAACGTAGTATCTGATAACAGACAGAGCGTAAAATCTCACCATCTTTTTGTCAGAAGAAAGCGATTTCCTTCCTCTTTGGAAGACGGTTCTTCGTGCGCCGTCGTGTTGGTTGACACAGAGAAGTGTAACACTGTGAGAAAGGAAGGAATAATAGAGTGTAGACGGGGAAACAGAGGGGCTAGGAATGAAAGAATGGGGAAAACAAGTATCTTAGGCTTTGATGATTCAGAGGGGGGCTGCCACATTGCGATGAATATTTAACGGGAAGATAACATTGAAGGCACCATTAATTAAAATCAAACGTCTGAAAATTTGATTAGGAAAGAGACTGTGCCTGTAGCTGAATGAATAAATCATCCTTTTGTTCTGCTAGAAGGCCGTGTTGAGAAGGGAAGAGCATCTTGTCAACATTTAGCCTCTGTTAGCAAATGTACAGGCTACATCTGTTAAGGACACGCAGGGGCAAGAGACAGGGCACGAAATTCATTTACATTAACAAACATGAATAGTACATTCAAAAAAAAAAAAATACTGGTGTTGATCATCAACCACAGTTATTCAAAATACTCTGCGTTGCCATAGCGACAGCCGTGGCACAGACCTGAAAGCACAGCATCGTGGACAATAAAAAGTGGCCTCCTAAAAGCTGAAGTAATTAACTTTTCACAAATTGTTGGCCTTTCTTGGAAGATTGCATCCGGCGGTGGTGTCATATTTTTTAGGGCTTACTATTTGCTGTTGTGTTGAGTATTACAGTGTATAATTGCTGCCCTTCTAGCACACAATATTTAACATAGTGTATTAGCATTTATTACCAGGTCTGTGGTCATGCACTGAGCTCATGAATATTCATCTGCAGTAGAGTGAAATGACAATATCCTGCGCACCTTTGTATTGTTATTTTATTCCTTTTTTAATATATTATGTTATAATTGCTTTATTCTTTTATTTTCTTGTAATATGTGTGATATTTGTGAGATACTGGAAACATGGTTTTGTTGTGCAGTTCTTCTTTGTTTACATATAGGCTACCCTTAAATGATCACGTAGATATTTATCACAGTCACATAGATTAAAAATGTTTTCCAAATGACATGACTTTTTTGTAACATTTCTCCCAATTTTTTTCCCTCATTTAGGAGAAATAAATGTAACATTTTCTCCTTTTTCAATACCGTATTTTCCAGACTATAAGCCGCTACTTTTTTCCCACGCTTTGAACTTAATCACCGGTGTGGCTCATGTATTGGTGGCATGAAGCTCGTTGGCTTTTTACAAGCTAGCAAGCTCCGTGCCGCCGATACATTTAGCGTCGTCACATCAGACCCGGTCAGAGTGGACCACATGAAACTGTATGAATAAATTCAGTAGCGGCTTATAGACAGGTGCACTCAATAGTCAATAGAAAATACGGTAGTTTTCTGTCAAATTTTAACTTTTAAAAAGTGCAAAGAATTTGTTACATGATCAACCTTTTGTCAATATTGAAGAGTAAGATAAAGTGTAATCAATATAAAAGGGTACAGAGCATAGAAACACATTATTTTCTAAAACAAATTTCCTCTTTGTTAATGTAGCCTGTTATTTTGGTTTTCAAGGCAAATTATGAGAATATTTTTCAATGTTGGAATAAGGTCACATGATCTGAGTACCCGGGTGTGATTCAAAGTGGCCCCTCATGATGCCCTTTCCACCCAGGACTTGACCCATTTGAGGGTTTAACCATTAAAATATTTGTTGTGGACAATCATTATTAATGGTTAATGGTTAACAAGGGTTACATGTTTTTTTCTAATTTAACAAAGTGTAATGTGTGACATGAAAACAAAAGGCAGCAGCAGAGATTCTGTTCTCTTACAATGTTTCTTCTCATAAAAGCCAGTGAAGATGCAGATGCCTAAATGTCTCTATACAGTATATTCAATTCTTACTGAATAAACAAACTGATTCATTTTAATTGCAAAATATGTTAACAGCCTGTGGTCATTTGACTAAATTCTTCTTAAATTCCACAGACTCCCCGACATTTTCACTATCTCTCTACGTCTCATAAGCATATGTGCAGAATTCACACAGACATAACCAGGAGCATAAATAAACATACACATGTGGTGTAGTCTGCACTCACATATCTGTGAGTAATAACCATCCAGAGTTCATGAAGGCGGCAGAAGTGAGCCCATAGGCAGATACTTTGTTTAGGTGCCAGGGCCGTGTCACTTTGTGCCTGTAGCTTTGGCACTGTAACGTATGCCTGTTTGCGTCCGGGGTGTATTACATGTTTGCTGAGAAGCTGGTTTTATGTGCGTAGATCTGGGCATACGTGTGAGTGTAAATGGCCAGTCGTCACCTGTGATCACAGCAGGTGCCCCTGTTTTTTAGGCACTGATGCGCTGTGGCACCGGCATTTAGCAGTCCCCATCTGCAGGGTCTCACTTGCCCTGAGTAATAGGCCACTGTGACAGCTGTGTTTGTTTGTGTTTGTGTATGTGGATAGAGGGGGAGAGAGAGGGAGAGAGAGACACACAAGAAAAGGACAGAGAAAATACATAAAGACATAAACAGGCAGTGAAGAAAAAATGAAAGCTTTCCAGTCCAGGTTTACAGATGATACATGTCGACAGGAAATAAAAATTCAAATCAGTTTTCCTTTGAAGAACCCGTCTTTGCAAACATCAATGAACTTTGTACTTAAAGTAAAAATAAAGTAGGTTTGTCTAAATGGTAAATTATAACACACTAGCTATGACTCTAATAAGAAAACCATAGAGAAACAAAGATAGCAATATAGAGAAAAATATAGACTCAGGCACATACAGTGGACATATATATGCATCTTAATTAAAATGTGTATATGCATGTGTTCATGTTTATGTGCACACACACACCAAGCACATTTATACGTATATGCATAACCATGCATAACTTTGCATTATTATTATAATTAGCATGAATTACTAGTATTGATTGTATTGATGTAGCTCAAAAGACAAACTAATCACCAGGTTTTACTAGTGTAATACTGCAAATTAATACAGCTGCCTTGTCTTTCATGTGTTTTTTGTTCATTTTTGGTTTCTAACTAATCATCTGACACATGATCACAGTGTAGTAACCTCAACATGTTGAGAGATCCAGAGGTCTCTACGTCATAATACTGCTCAACTAATCAAATGAAGGGTTCATATTTCACATACAGTTATAGTTATGGAGCAGCATGGTGGCATGAATATTCAGTCGGTGATCAATAATCATTCAGCGGTAACAGTAATACATCATAGACCCAAAGAATTGGAAACTTGAACATTTAGTAAATTAATGCATCTATTCATTTGCATGTCAGAGATCAGGAGGTATGCACTAATAACAGCAGTGCTTTAAAATATAGCAACAAATACAACCATAATCTAATTTATCATTCAATTTTTTTATGAAAATGTTTGCAGTGTTTTTTTAGTGTCTGATAAAAACACAAAGTGGGTAAAAAAAAAAAAAAAAAAAAAAAAAATCATGATCCCCTTGCAAGACATAA
Organism: Pseudochromis fuscus; assembly: GCA_900323345.1. Taxonomy (NCBI): domain Eukaryota; kingdom Metazoa; phylum Chordata; class Actinopteri; family Pseudochromidae; genus Pseudochromis; species Pseudochromis fuscus. Next base: position 14,670 of record OOFC01024355.1, on the reverse strand, counting down.
ATCCAACAGACTGAAATATTATTTATTTAATGTCTGAAAATATAGTGTATGTTACCCTGTACTGTGGATTGTGTCGGGTGTGAGGCATTTAGTTCAGTTCTGGGGCCTGTTATTTTGTGCTAACATCACATCAGTGCCGCTGTGGGTACTTTAATCTTTTATCTCAGCACCAGAATAGATTTTTTTTTTTTTTGGTCAATTTGACAGCGCTGCTTGGTGGAAAGACCACAAGAAGATAGCAGCATTCACAGATAATCAGCTAAATGAACGCTGGCAGGATATTGGCATTCCAACAAATGCATTCATTTGTAAAATATTATTTCCCAAATGTTAATTAAAAAGTGATTGTTACCAATGTTACCCATGAGTGCTGGTATTCTGTTGTTCTCCAGACCCAGTGCACCCAATGAGGGACTTAGTGGATATGTCTGTGCTGTGCGTACACCATCGTTAGAGTTATGTAATTTTAAATGTTAATGGCAGTCTACCAGTGGAATATATCAAGGGTATTACCGTTGAGACATAGAAATGAAGTTAACCAAATGTGCTGTTAAGTGATATGAAAATCTTATGTGGGGCAGTGGTTGTATTTATTATATGGACACTGACATCACCAGCAGTTTAAGTGTAAGTACCAAATCTAAAGGGAGGAGAAAGGTGGATTAGGTGTCAGTGGGAAAACTGGGATTTGATCTATGCACACAAGAGGATTTAATATTTAGGATTGACACCTGCTCAGCTGCTATCTTTCATGGTCTGAGTTTAATTCAGTTAACAATATTAAAATAAATCTCTGATCATCTCTTTCATGTGTAGATTATTACCTTCTTCGGGGGCCAGGTGTACACCAATGAGGCGACAGGCAGCGAGGCCAGCCGTCTGTCCTTTGCTGGGGAATACCTGGGGGGAGACGCCTCCCTCCTGATCAGTGACCTCCTGCTGACCGACTCTGGGGAGTACTACTGTAAAGTCAAGACAGGGGGAAAGTACCACTGGAGCCAGGTCAACCTCATTGTGCTGGGTAAGTGTTTTCGGACAGGTCGTAATACACGCTCTCAGTTTTTTTTTTTTTTTTTACCCAGCTGCACACTCGCACGCACATCCGTTATGGAGAAACCCATTTGTACATGGGAAATACACACACAGTCTCTCCCACTCATATGCACACAGGCCTAATCACTGGATCATTAGCCTGGCACATTTCCTCCGTCATGCTGACTGATCTAATGATTCAATTTGATTCAGACAGTGTCATTTGATTTTGCACATGCTGTTTGGGTTCGTTTGGATTGGTTTGTTGATGAGGTGAGACCAGAAACATGCAACTGGGTTTGGAGGAGCACAGAACTGATTGATTAAGTTAGAGACAGAGCTACACGGACAAATATCAAGATAAATTCAGATACATTTCTTGTCCTCTCAAGATCCATGGCAAGAAAACAGAACCGTCTGATGCACATCGTGTAATCAAATTTAGTAGTTGAGAATAGGATTGAAAAAATCAGCTGTCATCAATCAAACTACAACTATAAGCTACTTAGAAATATTGTTTGTTCAGGCTCGACTCAGATCTTAAAACTCCAGAAAAGCCTCTTCTGGCCTCATAAGCCACAGTGAAGTCATTGGACATTTTATCCTCGTCTTTTTGTTTTCCCCATTTGCCCAATATACAGATGGCTATAAATGGCTCAGCTTTACAACTAGCTTATTGGTAATGTGTGTCTCTGCATGCATATCACAACTAGCTAAACAACTCTGAAGGACAGACAGCAAAAGGGGAGCAGCTATACCACAAAAGCCATCCACAAAGTCCAGCGGGAGGAGTGAGATCGTTCTCAATGTCAGAAAAGCAGGCGATTTATTAAAACATCATGGGAGATTAGTTCAACCCGCGGTTATTGGTTTTCTAATGGAACAGTCTGTTAATCCTCTCGCTCTCACTCTCCTCTCTCTTCCATAAAGACATTTCAGTGAGTTAGTGCCTCAATTTTTACAAATTGCCCTCAGCTTTGCGGTGACACTTTCGATTTTGAGAGAGACGAACATTTGCATTTTTCTCTCGCTCCCCACGCTAAGATAATAGCTTGGCAGCCGAGCTGGTAGCTGGCTTGGCATGAGACAGCGTGCGAGTGTATGCATTTGTGTGTGCCAGAATTTATGCGTGCCGCCAGTGGTTGTGTATGGTTATGTGTAAGCCTGCACATTCATGCTTGGATGTCTTCACTGTTGTGGAGTGTTAGGGTTTGCACGTGCACGAGTTTTGACTCTGTTGTCGTTAAGTGTGTATATGTTGCATTTATGAATGCTGGCAAGAATAGGTATGTTTTTACTTAACTGAGGTTGTGCACTCCAACTGCTCCTGATGCAGTCAGGCCTAACTGACCCTGATGGAGCAGGGAGATGCACAGATGAAGCGTGAGTGCTCCGTGATTCGCTTCTCTCATTATACTCCTCACTGTGTGTGTGTGAGCAGAATACACTGCATCTGAGAGCAGGTTATGGATTAAAAAAAAAAAAGAGAGAAAGAGAGAGCTACACAAACAAAGGAAGAAATGCATATAAGCATCTGGCTTCATGTACTGGCTACCATTACCTCACTGCGTTTCATGGTTACTTATACTGCAACAATGCTGACAAGCCACAAAAAAAAACGAATACACAAAAGCCAACATTGCTATTATGACAGTGTGACAAAAATACAAAATAGACGGTTAAATTTAGCTCACCACTGATCTAAAAATATGTCACTTGGGAGGGAGAGAACTGTGTGCTATTTTCCAGCCTTTATAGCGTATCAGTGCCTTTCAGCATGTATCTAAGCAGAGCAGCTGTACGGTGCTCAGCAGGCTCAAGCTATACTGTATTGCGCCTCCAGCTACTGGACTATGACCAGAACCTTTGACCTGTGGTGAACCTATTACCACGAGCGTTCACAGTCAGCTTTGGGGTCACATTGATCTATTCCCTATAGAACTGTTGTGTGTGGTTTTTTTCCTGTGTGTGCCACCAGCTCCTGAGAAGTGACTGTAATGGAAAGTAGATTAAACTAACAATTGCAAGTGACACCAGTAAAGGATATAGATTAAAAAAAATACCATAAACTTTACAATGTATGTAAAACATTTCAGCTTTATGCAACCTAACAAGCCGTATATGTTATTAATGTCTCCCTTTTATGCATTTGTTTTATGTTGTGTTTTATTTTTGAGGTGATATACTCTCATGCTGGGCTGTTTCACTTAGTTTTACATCATAGAATAACTCATCCATCAGTAAATATTCTATTTAAAGAGAAAATCTATTGTAAACTGTAATTCAGCTGAACTTTTAGAGAAGTATTATCACCAGCCTATCCAGTAAAACGAAGGAAGGATTGATTTTATGAACTGTAAAGAATTTGTTTTATCTTTAAAACCTTATTTTATAATAGCACTAACGGTTTTAAAATGGGAAATTGTGTTTTAATTACATGTTACTCAATGAGTTTCTCTTCTCTCTCATTCATTTGCAGTTAAACAACTACACAAAACCTGCTTTAGTTTTACAGATGAATCTTTGGACATGCTTTTATTAAAAATAAAACTCCAACTTATTCCTACTTTTAGATGGCTGCTTCTGATAATATTTGTATGTGCTGTTATGTTACTGTCCTCTCAAAACCTGATCCAAACTTAGATTTCTGTATATGTTTGAAGTGTCAAAGAGCAAGTGTTGTTGTTGCACATTTGTATTGTAACTGTTTCTTATGTGTTTACAGTCAAGCCTTCCAAGCCGACGTGCTGGATGGATGGCAAACCCCTAGAGGGCAACGATGTCAAGCTGAGCTGTAAATCCATCGATGGTTCAGAACCCATTAGCTACAAGTGGGAGCGAGTGCTGGACAAAGGCAAAAGTCTGGGCAAACTGCCAAGCCTGGCTCTGATAGGTAAGAAAAATAATTGGCGCTACAGTGACGTGCTGATTCACCATTCAAGCCCTCTGCAGAGAAAATGCTATGAAGATTCATTTTCCTATTAGTGATTTTTTATGGGCTGCATTTGTCCGAGGAAGTGTTTTGCTGAGCTCACCACCTTTCCCTCGCCCCCACCCGTCTTCACGTTCACACATTTGCGAACACAGACACCTAAATCTGCCAAACACAACTACATTCTTCCACTGCTGATCCTTGAGCTGCTTTGCTAGAGTAATTAACAGTTACAACACTTGGCTCAAGGGCACTTAGATGGGCTCAGATTGTCCCACTTAATCCCTTGATTTTGCATGCCTCTATTATCTTTAGACTACTGCCACTCTCTCCAAATTTGAGGAATAAGCCCAGGACCACATAATGCGTACTACTTTTTTTTTCCCAGTAAATCAAACAGAACACAGCCTTGTGATTTCTAGTTGTATTCTGTTGGGATGACTTATACAAACACAAGAATCTAGGCTGATACTGTGATCTGATGAATATGTCTGTGACACTGAAATGTCAGCCTGGCTCAAGTGAATAATACCTGCACGCATGAAGTCAGTGTGAGTATTTTCTTGGATTGTGTGTAAAGTGGAGAAAATCAAATGTAACACACAGGACTGGATTGGCAGCCCTTACTATATTCTCCACCAAAAAAACATTGGCTCCGTAGTAGCCCTGAGGCACACTTCACTCACATGGTGTGGATTCTGGCATCCCTCTTGGATCATAACCAGCCATATCTGCCTCTAAATATAACAGAGACAGTTTATAGCAGAAAACCTAATGGTAGGGAAATTCTCCCCACTGTGTATTTTCCTAAACCAGGCAGAAACACCCCCAGGGTGCCAACCTCTCTGTCACAGTTTTTCCTCCAGTGATCAACTGGCATTCGTGGTGGCATGTGTCCAGACAAAAACCTTCAAATTAATGACATCCACCAAACAACACCTGTTCGGTCTAATTAGTTTTCATTGGACGATAACACACAGAGTCAGCAGCCATTATTTATGGGTCCGGTGAAAGGTAATATCACATGGTTGTCATCGGTGGGGATGACTAAATATCCCATGGGGCTCTGTCAGACACAGTCCTGCTCCTCAAGTACTCGCTGAGTGTGATAGGCCTCGCTCAAAAAGTAAACACTCCATCAGTGTGTGTCTCTCTCTTTCCCTCCATGATGTTTATATTAGTCATCTCTCCTATCCTGGTGAGCATGCAGGAGGGCATCAACAACATACAGCAGGCACTTCAGCATTAATAGGCATTTGTAAAAACAATATTGACTTATTTTTCCCACAGATCTCAAGAACCCAGAGCTGGTGACCCTGAGGAATCTCACCATGGACAGCACAGGGGTCTACAGGTGCACAGCAAGCAATGACGTGGGAGAGGAAAACTGCGACATAGAGGTCCCAATGCAACGTGAGTTTTGGGAGGGAAGGGGGTTGAGTTGACCCCGCAGCATTCACCTCACACCAAACTGCCACGCTGATTGATGGTTATTGTTTCATACTGCAGCTGGAAATACATTTATTCCCCTCCCTGCCTTTCCATCTACCTCCCTTCAGCCCTTCACGTTTTCTCCCCCTAGAGCTTCAAAACTAAACTTAAACTGGTGGCTACTGGTCACCACCCCTGTTGCAAGAGTTATGTTTCACTGTCACGCTAATACATTTCCTCAGAGGCCCAGGACGGTCAGGGTCACACACAGAGAAAACAACACATCAAGTGGCTCGGCACAAACTGTTTTCCAGCCGTGATGTTAAATTGAATTTTGGCACTGTGGCACAAAAGTAAAGAGCGTTTCAGTTTTATTTGTAAATTGAAAACGAGGAAGGATGACTGTAAATAATGTTATCGGATGCAGTAATTGACTGTATCTTTCATGACCTCTTCCTTTCTGATTCACAGATGTGAAGGATGTAGGGAAGATAGCAGGTGCAGTGGTGGGAATTTCCCTTGGCGTCCTCATTGTCATATTAATCATCTGGCTCGTCTTCCGGAAGAAAGAGAAAAAGAAGTACGAGGAGGAGGAGACTCCAAATGAGATCAGGTTTATACATCATCTTTTCTTCATTATTTTAAATGTGCCACATGGTTTGTTTTGATGCCTCTTTCGCTAGCTCTGTTAATTTATATATCTCTATCAGACTGTTGTTAGCTTACCTGCAGTTTATATTTTCAGATCTTGATTATTGTTTCATCACCAAATCAAATCACCACCACTAGATTCATTCTGTTGATGGCATATGATACTGTATATTCTGTGGTATTTTCCTTGATCATACTTACACAGTATAATACAGAATTTAGCCCATATCAGACACACTAGCCAGATCAGCACCTCTGTTTCACACCATCATGATCAAATGCCAATTGAGGATCATACATCAAAAGCTTTCATTATTATTATTATTATGATTATTATTAACATTGCTTTTGCTGTGTGAATTGCTTATATTTAGTGCACATGTTTAAATGTACATGATCCCATTTATTCTAAAGTTACCACAAGAGAATATTAAGTGAGTAGCACACATGGGTAAAACTTGAAATCAAACTATCATATTGTGGTTATAAATATTCTCTTATAAGTACATCTCGTTTAGCTGCAGGTCTGCCTCTGTTGTCAGGTTGAAGTTGAGCACTAATGTCAGTTGTGCGCTTACGTGTGTGTTTCCATTTAAGCGTCAAACTACAACTAAGCAAATCAAATGCTAAATGACAAAGCAACAGCCCCTTTATGCCTGGATGTGCTTGGTGTCTACCTGCCTGTGTGTTTGCTTGGGTCTAAAAATACAAACAACTATGAGGTCAAGCGTTCATCGATTAGATTTTAAGAGCCTGGTGTTCACACTACCCTTGTATTTCATTGTGAGTGTGTGATGCTGAGAGATCGTACTTGTGTTTGTTGGTGACTGGTAAACATTGGTGGGCTCTGTGGACCTCTAATGACACTTGTAAAAGCAACATTTTTTTTTTCTTTGTTTTTTTTTTTAACTTTTTGATTCCAGTGTAGGTGCATCTCTACTGATGTAGCAATGAATAATGCACCGTGGATGAGGGACAGCCTTGAGTAAATAATGTAGATGTTATGAAGTGTTTGCTGTTTTCATGCCATGTTAAGCATCCAAGCTTTTCCTCTAATGTGTCCTACCGGACCACCAGTTAGTGACCCACAGCTCCTCTTTATAGACTTGCAGTCAACCAATGATGTTTTAAACATTTTATTGTTTTCTCGCGAGAGTTATGGACTCACCTGTGGTGTGTCTGAGAAAATCCCACGCAGACATCAGTGAGCAAAGGAGAGGTTTCTGTTTCCCTTTAAATTTGAATACCAATCACAGCTCACATTACCTCGGTTTGCTTATTAATTGTCGAGCAGATTCTGTTCTTCTGTGCTCTTTGAAAAAATGTGTCCTGTTATTAAAAACTGTGGCAAAAGTAGAATTATAAATGAAAGTTTTCATTGTGTTCTCAGCAAAAACTTTTTTTTCCTCCAACAATTGTATCTGGGGAACTAGTGATTTCAGCACATTTCATTATTCCATGCAAATGTGTTTCGCAAAGCTCAGAGGCTGGGGGTGGGGGGGTAACTCATGAATTACATGAGGTCCCCACATAATATTAGTCCCATGTGTCTAAGACCTTAGAATAGTATCAGGGAATGGTACTGTAGCAGTTTATTGTGGGGTCCTCTTTTCTATTTTTAGAGATACAGCTGATATAAAATAAATGGACCTTTGTGATGATTGTTGGCACTGTGTGTGTTTGTGTTTTTTATCACAGGGAGGATGCGGAGGCTCCCAAGGCCAAGCTAGTGAAGCCCAACTCCCTGTCCTCATCCCGCTCCGGCAGCTCACGCTCCGGTGCCTCCTCCACCCAGTCCATGGTGCACAACAGTGCCCAGCGTGGTCACCGTCCTCGTCCACCTGCTGTAGCAGCTCTCAAGGAAAATGGACAGCCTCCGGGCTTCCCCGGGTCCCCTCCAGCCTACACTGCAGTGGTGCCCTCCAAGACCCCCGAACCCCCTGCCACACCCAAATACAACTCCAGGAACATGAGTGGGCCCACACCCCCAACCCTCATGGTCCCCGCCCAGACCAAGGCCTTTCAGACTGTGTAGGACTGAAAGGCAACCCCTTTCTGCAGCCATGTGAGACTCCCATCCCTACCCAGACCCCTAGACCCCCTCCCAAAGACTAAGACTCTTCCATAAACAAAGAAATGCAACTAGTTAAAAGGATGTAATTAAAAGAATCAATATTATAAGTCCAAAAGTACTTTTAATGAATGCATACTTAAAAAGGGAAAATAAGACATGCTTGCCCCCTACTGAGTTACAAAAAAACAACAAAACAAATGAAAAAGCGGAGACCCGAGATGCAACACTGCTAAAGGCAGAACTTATTTTCTGAGTTCCTCCTTTTGGCTTTGGAAGGCACAGCGAAGCACCATGTGCAGTGAGGTGGAAGAAGCCCCCTAGTAGAGCTTTTATTTATTTATCACATCAAAGGGTTAGGCATGCAGTAGAGAAATGGAGTGATAAAACAGTAAACAGTAAAGGCTGGATAATAAAGGAAATCCAAACTCTGAGCCAGGTACTCGAGGTGGCATGCTGCCGTTGAGCATCAATTGTACAAGACAACAAAAACAAGGAGGAAGAAAGTGGAAGAGTGTGTGACAGCAACTGTTTTATTCGTTTTTTTTCTCTCTCTTGGAGGACGGGGGCGTGGGGTGATTCTCTGATTCATGTCACCCTGCACCTTCGACTCGCTGCTTCTAGCACCTGCTCCGAAACCACAAACCCCTTTTGCCTCCCATGGGCTGGGCTGATTGTGCCCATCCATGTGGACACACACAGTGCGCGGCATGTGCATCATCTGCCTCAGTGCTCTCGGTCTTTCGTGCTCTCATAAGGAACCCACGAGAAACCGCCACGGTCCTGAGACTGACTCAGCTGGCTCGCAGACAGCTCATCTGCTTTACCAATCAGCAGGGGAAACTTCAGGTACAAGGATGTAGCATTGACAGTAGAGTCAAATCAATGAAGTTGTTACCCCACCCCCACCCATTTCCTACATCCTGTCTACATCTGTGGACATCCTTTTTCTGGTACTAAATATCCTCCCTGAATAATTAAATAGTATTTATTAGGCCTGTAGCGATACTTTAAATATAGGGGATAAGCATCTATTAGACCAGCTGGACTTGTTTTTCTTTTGTCTCCTGTGTCTCTTCTCTCTGAACAGGTTGTAAAAGGGTGACAGACAGCCATGTGTCCATTCATCCATATGAAGAAGTGCCACCAATCCCTAGGATGGGTTATTATTATTATTATTGTTGCTTTTTTAAAATTCTTTTGTTTACCTGCTACATTTCTGAACTGAAACCAAAATCTGTCACCATGAATGTGTGATGTACAAAGATGGTGGATCCCATTACTTTCAGCCTCCTATTCTGGTACTGAATTAATACTCAAGCTAAGGCACAAAGGATTGACCATGATGTTTAATTTTACTATGTCTGAATGAGGGGAGCAAGGATCCTAAAAACTTCAATTGTATAGGGTGTGTATGGTACCATTGTCAGTACTCTTCTTGGATCCATAACAGTGGTGTGGCACTTGATTGCTGTCTTGCTGAATCCTGGGGATCTGCTTGGTTACTGGTCGAGCTGTGCTATCAGCCAGTCCCCATTTTTTTGTCGTATCCTCAGACAGACCCAGTGCAGTCTGATTGAAAGTAGCTGAAAAAAAGGGCAAGTAGCCTATCTAGTGTGCCTTTGCAATCCCTCTCCCCTTTGATGGTTTCTTTCTTTGTCCTTATCTTCAGCACACCAGTGGTTAAAGTCTCTGTTTCACATCCAGCTTTGAGGGTCAACAGCAGCAAATACTGAGAGGTACAACTTCACAAACTTACCCCGAGTAATAACAGATGCGGCCTGGGGAGCACCAAGCAGAGTGAATTATCCATGTCGGCGAGAAAGCAATCCCATGCCACGGGACAATGTACTGTACATTCTGTAATCAGTCTTGTTTTATATTGTACATACAGATAGATATACGCACATGATGTCATTTAATTTAATAAATAAGGGTACATGAGGGGAGGTTTACCCCTTATTAACGAGTTACATGGGAAACCCAAAGTGAATTTAAACCATGTGGGTTTTTTATACATATGCTGTGTCAACTTTTTACATGTTTTTTTATATAATCGTTACATAAATTGAATATTGTTAAATGACATGGAAGTTTTAAGTGTAGAGTAAAAATAATTTTGCTTATCCATAACCAAGATATTATTGCAGAGATGTTGTTATTGAGATGTTTGGATTTCATGATCCATGTGACACTCACTGCTTTGCATTTTAGAGACAATGCCAAGTGAGCTTGAAAATAAATTGTTTTAGATTTTCATAAAATGAAAATATTCTCTTTAAGGAGCTTGTATAATAAACACATTTATATTTTTGGCAAATTCCTGCAAAATCTGATGTTTTCCTCATGGGACCTCATGGATCATGAACTCCAAAAAAATTCTCTCAGGACCAACTTTACAACTGATTCTGATCTCCTGATTTGAAGAGTGATAAATTATATCAGTGCAGCGTGTCACTCATAACACTTTAATATTGTAGCTCATAATAAACATTTGTCTTCTTTCTGAGACCCTCACAGGGCTTTAGTCTCATTACACAAATTTGAATTTCTTCTTCCAAAATGAAATTAATTTCAAATATTTTGACAACCAGCATCTGTCTGAAAAGCACATGTGGTTTGACTTCACACATGGGAATTCACACGTGACTAAGCTGTAAGGGAAGTTTAGAAAAAAAATGCCTTTTATATTCAACTAGAGACAGCAGTTCATAATTGACCAAGGAAGCTACTGTGTGTGTGTGTGTGTGTGTGCATGTAAATTCAGTATAAGCCCTTGGGCCACACCCACACATTCTCATGTTAGCCATTCACTGAGTGAGAAGGATCCAGTCAGGCAAACTAACCTCTATCCAAATTGATATGACTGCAGACTGGCAGTGTTTATTTTCGTTTTCACTGACTCTTATGCCTATTGAACTTGGCTTCACAGGCAGCAGTCATGTTTTTGCTTGTGGGGGTGGCGTCCTGAGACAAAGCGCGTCCATAATTCATAACTATCATCAGCTCTGGAGGCCACTTGTACGCTCCCTCTCTGCTCTCGCTGTCTCTTAACACAGAATGAACTCGGCCCTGGGTGTACTGATGGCATCGCAAGGCACACACACACACACACACACACACACATGCGCACATGTAATACAAACAAGTAAATGCTGTATATACACGTGCATAAACAGGTGCACATGCCATATTCAGGTGCACACAATAACACGGGTGTGTGCTTTGTGTACATTCACAGTCGCACACATGGCCTCACAAACACACACACACATACAAAAAACAGGTACTGTAACAAAACATACACACTGGCATGCAGGCTAACTTACTCTGAGAAAGACAGACACTGCTGTGCATCTTAACAATCTGGATAGCATAATGCCTAAAGACTTTTTTTCATGGGAA
>OOFC01024354.1:11038-35640 GCA_900323345.1 Pseudochromis fuscus | reverse complement strand
TGACGTCCTGGCGCCTGCAGGCTCGGCCCAAAGGCCTCGGCCTGTTCTTCTGTAAAGTTCCCATACACTGGACAAGCGTGGAGCGGCCTGGAGAGATCAGCAGCAGTAAGAGAGAGTGTCAGTCTGCAGACTTTGACGACAGCCTCAAGCGGAACTTCAGGTGGATACGATCAGACTTACTTGTTGCATCTTCTCTCTCCTCACGAAGCTCACACACAGCAGATCTGCCCCGCTTCACTCCTCACTGCTGACTGAGGGAGAGATGCTGTCTCACTGTCAGAGAGGCTCCCAAAGTCCGATTTAATTCCATGAATTTGAATTGAGGTTTCAAACAGGAAGTAGAATTGCAATTCAAATTCTAATTGAAGGAAGTAGAATCGAAATTCCATGAAAATCCAATTGATAATTTTGGTGTGCTCCAGGATCATGCTTTACAGTATATTCCATACATGGCTGTTTTACATATTTCATACAAATATTATTACTATGAACTCCATGTACACATTATATTTTAATTACAGTAAATGTTTTTCATATACTACAATATACTACCAGTAAGAATAGCTTTACAGAGAAATTATGAACAAATTTAAGCTACATATGATATGAACTGCTTCACTGTGCACTAGTAGTATTTGATGATTATATCTGAGCTACTGTTGTTTGTTCTGACCATTTACAGGTGATGTGACACTATAAATGTAAAATAACTATTTATTTGATACAATTTTATTTTCCTCTCTTTGTTATATTGTAGCATGCCTACATGGGGATCTTTGTTCGTCTTGTCTTATGTGTGGACCCACAAAGTGTAGTTGCTAGTGAGGAGAAACTGAATAAATAGATGAATAAATTCCTCTCATTTCTGTGCATCTCACAGGTTTTGTGTTGTCATCAAAAAAGAGAACTACCCAGAGCAGCAGCCTGCCAAAAGGCAGGTTTCTGGCAGTACAAAGCAGATCTATCGACAGCCGGGTCACACCATCTACCTATTGCCCACCATGGTGCTGGCCAACCTGCTGCCCTGTGACCTCAACTTCTACATCAAAGGAACGTCCATCAAAGGCTCACTGAAGCCAGGGAAAGAGGCCGTGCTCCACGCTGCCGACACCTCACAGAACATGGAGCTAGGTGAGGACTCCTTTAAACATCAGTCATTAGCACATGTTCATTTCTTTGTTCTGACTCCTGGCGTTCATGACGGGTGTCTTCAAGGAGTTCTGCTGGAGAGCTTCCCTGTGTGCAAAGAGCTGCTGATTCCTCCTGGGACTCAGAACTACGTGGTGCGCATGAGGCTGTACGACACCAACAAACGTCTTCTTTGTCTCACCATCCGCATCATCCTACGAGCACAAGGAGCTCTGAAGATCCTCATCTCTGCTCCTTACTGGCTCATCAACAAGACTGGTAAAGTTTTCATGTTGTAATCAAGAAAAACTCCATTGTTTGCTTTCAGAACAACCTTCTCAGTTACTGAAGCCATTTTCATCCCTCAGGTCTTCCGCTAATATTTCGTCAAGACAATGGCAAGGCTGACGCAGCAGGCCAGTTTGAGGAGCACGAGTTGGCTCGAAGTCTCAGTCCATTACTGTTCTGCTACACTGACAAGGAGCAACCTGCTATGTAAGTGTTTCATCGACCAGACCACTCTCATATCCTGTCCTCCATAGACCCAGTCCTCCATCCTTACTGTTTCCCCATACATCGTGATCCCAGGTGTACAATGCGGATTGGAAAAGGGATCCACCCGGACGGAGTTCCAGGATGGTGCCAAGGCTTCTCCCTGGATGGAGGCAGTGGAGTCAGGGCAGTGAAAGTGATTCAGCACGGAAACAGACCCGGCCTCATCTACAACATAGGCAAGTTGAAGCACTCACAGTCAATCCAAATGGAAAATGTTACTCTGGTGAGGGATTTAATGATGAGACAATCAGGATCAAGATCGGGGCTAAATCTCTTGAGCCGTGACACAAACTCCTTTCATTGCTGCTGTTAAAAAAAAAAAAAAAAAAAAAACCTGAAATATTCAGAGGCGTTATTCCAAAGCTTTTAATTATGTGTGTATAATAACTTGCTTTGCTACAATAGAGCATATTTCACTGACGATGTTGAGATCAAACCAAAATGCATTGCTAACCATGTTGTAGTGCGAGTGGCACCCAGAAAACAAACATGCAGAGAGACTCCTTTAGTAAGGGCTGACATGTAACAGACAATCATTTATGTGATCAGAGTCCCACACTATAGGTCAGGGCTCTGCTACCCTCATCCTGCACGTTTTAGATGTTTCCCTCAGACACCTGATTGAAATGATCAGGTCATCATCAAGCTCTGCAGAAGTCTGATAATGATCCTAACTATTGTAAAGTTAGATTCAGTTCATGCTAAGTCAAATAAGAAGAAAAGGGTTTTATTTATTTGCGATTTTAAGTTGTTTTTTCATTATTTTATAAAATATTTGAATTAGTTTTTATTATTTTATATTCTGTGTGTTGTTTTATTGTTTTACGGCAGGAGTCCTCAACTTGAGCCGTGGAGGCAGAGACCCTGCAGGTTTTCTTTCCAACCATCTCTCCAGCAGCTGATCTCACTGATGAGCTGCTTCCCTCAAATTAAAGGAGGTGTTAATCATTGAAATCACCTGCTTTAGAGACAGGAAGGAAAACCTGCAAGGTCTCAGCCCTCCATGGCACAAGTTGAGAACTCCTGTTTTACGGTGTTGCACTTTGGTAAACCTGGTTGTGTATAAAGTGCACTATAAATAAAGTTGCAGTTGCAATAAAAATATGAAGTGAACTGCAGCAGCTTATTAAAACGTATTCATAACATCTGTGAATGATTTAAAGTTCTGTTGATGTCACCAACCTCATGACTGTATTGTGTGTCTTTGATTCACCCAACAAACTAATGACCACACATCATACAGATGTTTTTTGGAGATTTATTTTGTCCCTTTCTGTTTCTCCAACAAACGATGTGAAAACTAAAACACAGGTTTCTCATTCTGTTTAAAGTCTCCACAGCTACTGTGCTGAGAAAAACTCAACCCACAGTGTCTGCTGAAATCAAATGAATCCATGTGAAGGCAAAGAGAGCCGGTTCTCAGCCATAATGCTTCAATTTCTGGTCATGGGATCTTTACATTCTGAGCTCCCATAAGCTGTGCAACATTACTGATAAAGTTTAGTCTTTACATCCTATTTATTTATTTATTTTTATTATGTGAACTATTTTTTGTTTTTTTTATCAGGACTTCTCTACTACTCTTCTTCTCTCCTTTGTATATATTCAGTGGAAAGTCTGCTGCATCGCTGCTGTTTGTCCTGTTTTAACAATCACCTGTTGTATCACACCTTTACTTCTTTACAACATGCATCTGGTACGTTTCTTTCTCCTTTCTTTCCTGAAATATTTCTTGTCAGGTTTCATTGTTCTCTCTGTGGCCAATGCAGGTATCAGTGTACGCAAGGGAAAAGGACGCTACAGGGACACTCACATAGTGACCTTTGCCCCACGCTATCTGCTGGACAACCGCTCCACACACAAACTGGCCTTTGCTCAGAGAGAATTTGCAAGAGGGAAGGTGAGACATGAATGTGGATGTTCACAGGGCTTTGTGAAAGTTGTCCCAGTGCTTGAACACCTCACTCAGTGATCACAACATTTCTACTTCAGTTCAAGGCAGGGATCTGTGTGTCATACGTCTCCCTGCCTCTCGCTCCATTCCCTGTCTGCTTCTTCACTGTTATGATAGCCTGTTTGCAAAGTTCCACTTGTGTGATGGGTCACCATGCCTGCTGGGAAGAAGTTCTGTCTCTTGTTTTTCTGTCTACACTTAGGAAACAAATACAGTTTGTCAGCAGCCATTTATAAATCCATGTTTCCTAGGGTACGGCCAACCCGGACGGTTACATCTCCACCCTGCCAGGCTCCAGCGTTGTTTTCCACTGGCCCCGAAATGACTATGACCAGTTGCTGTGCGTGCGCCTCATGGACACCCCCAACTGCACCTGGTCTGGAGGCTTCGAGGTCAACAAACCCAAGTCTTTTCACGTCAACATGAGGTGAGCTACATACACGAGTACAACCTCCTGCACCAGCAAATGTTATTTACCACACAACAGCTCTGTTTAAAACCATGTTGCAGCGCAAAGGGAAAACAAACTGTGGAGAGTAGATCACTCTATTAGGAGGTAAATCACACATGTGGTGTTGGACGATCTGAACATGAAAATAATGTTAAAAGGTGGAAGTGTGTCATCTCACTTCTTTTCTAAATGTTCTGTTTTAACACAGCTGGTCCACGTGGGTCATAAATTTGTCACATTAGGAGTTTCAACCTGGTTTTTGCATTATGCCACACTCTACTAAAATACTGTG
The DNA here is from genome assembly GCA_900323345.1 of Pseudochromis fuscus. Classification (NCBI taxonomy): domain Eukaryota; kingdom Metazoa; phylum Chordata; class Actinopteri; family Pseudochromidae; genus Pseudochromis; species Pseudochromis fuscus. The sequence goes on along the minus strand of OOFC01024354.1, from coordinate 31,260 downwards.
TTCATTATCTACGGTGCCATATCTTATGCCAACCATTATGTTGAACAGTGTGAGGGGTTTTAATTGGATGTTGGTTTGAACAGAGACACCCTGGGGAACTGTTTCTTCCTGCGGACAGAGGTCACCTTGAAGGGAGCCACCTACCAGATATCCTTCACTGACACTGTCCAGCTGCCTCCACCTTTCCGTATTGACAACATGTCTGAGGTAAGCCACTGCGGCCACAGCTGGACACACAGTCCATCTACTAGTAAGACAAAAGCACTACATTTCCCAATAATAGTCAATAGAAAACCAGGTCTCTTACAATGGTCTGGGTTGTGGTCAACACCAACAAACAAAGCGTGTTCTGTAAATGAGACCAATTCCAAGTCCTGCCTCTAACACAAGCCACGCTCCAATAGAGACCTGCAGCTGAGCCCTGTTCTCTGTCTGCAGGAATACAGTAGTTATAGCTCATTATATGAGTGGTACGTTAAACCCCGCCTACTTCCTCCCCCACCCTCCACCTCCAAAACCCCGGTCTGACCGAAAGATTGTGTTTTATCTAAATCAAAGACTAAATGGAGCACAGATTAGGATAAATATGATTGTAAGATTGAAATACTGTTTTGTTTTGTTTTTGTTTTTTTCATTATTTAAATCCCTTCAGGTGCCTATCCAGTTCTGGCAGCACGGTGTGGCTGACATCCGCCTGCACACTGAGGTGAAGGCGAGCTCAGTGCTGGACTACGCCTGTGATGAGCCTACACTGACGCCCTACCTCACACTCACTGTGAAGGGAGCAGGATCCTCCGAGGTCACGGCCGACATGAACTTCTTCAGAGAATACAACAAACTCTACTACGAGAACTTCATCTACATTGCAGCCACACACACGTTCTCACTGTATGCACCAATGACACGACTAACTCTGAACAACGTCATTTTCTATCACTGGGTTTGCAGCTTTGATGTCATGAAGGTCAGCAGCAACTTTTTGTATCTGCAGGAATGTGGAGAAAAGGCCTGTTGGGAAGAAGCGTCCAGTGAGCTGTGCTGAGCTGGTCCTCGATGTGGACACCAAGACTCAAAGAGTCATCCTGAAAAAAAAGGTAAAAATGGACAAACAGACTTAAATGTAAGGCTGGTTGTTTGGTTCTTACTGTTCATACAGCAGAGCGGTTTCAGTGAGTTACTGTCATGCAGGTTTAGGAGAGGTGAAAAGAAAACAGAGCCCCAAGTGGATCATTTAACTAATCAATGAATCAAATGTGTTGAAGGCAAAAAGAGTAAATACCAAATATTAGATATTATCTCTAGCTTCTCCACTGTAACAACGTGCTGCTGTTCTCTGCTTCTACATGACTGTAAACTGAACACCTGACTGTTCACACACAGCAGTGCATTGGAAACATAGACTGTATTTGAAAGCCTCACCATGGCCTCTGGGAGACTGATTTAGAAATTATCTCTGAGCAAAATCAAGCTTCATATAATCAGCCATGATTAAAACCATGTTGTGTAATGAATGAATGTGTTAAAACCACACACACTGCTGTATGTTGTGCAGGAGCCGGGGAAGCGCTCCCAGCTGTGGAGGATGACTGGGACTGGTATGCTTTGTCACGAAGGCTCGTCTCCGCCGCAGAGCAAGCCGGCCCAGCCCCGCCCACTGGACTCCTCTTTGGTGTTGGATATCGCCGGGCTGGCAGCTGTTAGTGACAACAGGTTTGTGCTGTGACAACAGATATCTACCTCAGGAGTCACTTGTGCACACTCCACAATAAACTAGAAGAAAGTGTGTTTCTGAGACTGGATGAAGAGGTGTCTCATTTTATCTCCTCCAGTTTTGAGCCACTGATGCTGAGGAGGCCGGACTCACGCCGCAGCACCACCCAGACCTGGTACTTCAGCTCAGGCATGTTAACCTGTGGCCTTCCCCGACTCGTGGTTCAGGTAAGTACACCGAGCTACACTGATGTGATCCAGGAACTGCCCTCCTCTGTACACTGCTGTGGATCTCAGAGTCCTGAGACCTCCATATGGTCTGTTACATTTTCTTCATTTTCTGTTTTGGGATTTATATCTTCATGTACGACTTGTGCCCTTTAGGTGAAGGATGGGTTGGCAGGCCTGTATGATGGAGCAGAGGTGGTGCTGGGACCAGATTCAGGGCTGCTGGAGCCCAGTCCCGAGCAGCAGTTCATTAACCAGAAGATGAGACCTGGTTCTGGGGTGCTGTCAGTCCAGGTCCTCCCAGATGGACCCACACGTGTCCTACAGGTGATAACACAACCCAAAAGCAATGATGTTGTATTTAAACCTGTGTCTGTCTCTGGATGAGATCAGGAGATCATATTTCTTCCCGTTTAAAGGAGTTTTCTCATTCTCCGATTGGCTGGTTGTTTTTTCTGAATAATGTTAGCATTCTAGGGCTTTGACATTATTTAACAAATGCCTCCACAGGATTTTATTGTGAATTAGTCCCGTATAAATTGAACTGAATTGTGACCTATTAATAAGAATTAGAAATATTGAAATGCACAGGGAGGTTTGACATGTAAAAAGTTGTAGAGTTGTTTGCTTCCATTGAAGCTGCACTCAGGTGGATTTGATGGACTGATCAGGAGCTTGTTTGAAATCAACCGGCAGCTGTTGTTCACCTGTTAGAAATACAACTGTGTGAACATGGAACCAGAACTAAGTAAAAGTGTCTGAAGTCAGATTGTTGTTGACTCTTTAACAGTGTAATGTTGTTGTTCATAAACATTTTTATTCCTGAGTAGAAATGCAGTGCTTGTGTTTCACTGTAAATCACATAAATGATCTTTTTTACATTAAAAGACATTTAATATCCATGATAATATCTGGTTTTAATTTCCATTCCTGCTCAGCATCAAAGTTTCTTTGACTTGTTCACAGATCAGTGACTTCAACCAGAGGAGGATGATTCGGAGTTCACCCAGCACAGAGCAGGAGAGGAGCAAAGAGGAGGTGAAGAAGAAGGAGCCTGAGCAGGAGCTGGAGGTACCACTGACGTTATTTCATAGAGGCTTTTTCAAAGCATCGTAGTCATTCTGACATTCATATATAAATATATATAAAAACTGCAAATTACCAAATGAATCCTGGCTTGTACAACATTTTATATTTTAAATCCTGTTTGTTCCTTGTTGCGTGTGGTACTGGGCTGTGACCATTATTATTAGAATCCTGTCCTCTGATGTTCAGGTGTTGGTGAACTTGGAGGAAGGTCTGGGTGTGTCTCTGGTCAACAAGGTCCCAGAGGAGCTGATCTTCACTACACTGTCTGGTATAGATGTCCACTTCACTCGCACCTCTGTCAATGAAGTGTTGGAGCTCAGTATTCAGAACATCCAGGTGAGCTCACCACAGCTGTCACAGCATTATCGATTTAATGAATACAGATTTAGGTCCATAAGAGTCTCTTTCCTCTACTCTGCACTATTTCTTTTTTGCATGCCTTATATAAATGTTCTGTTTTATTGTGCTAAAATAATAATAAAAGATTGTTTGTGTAACAGTATTTCATTGACAAGCAAGAAGTGACTGCACACTTGCTTTTTGTAGCCCAGCTGCAGAAGGTAACAGGCTTTTAGAACAGACTGTATTTTATTTCTAATTTCCTCTGTTTGATGAGTAGAGTTAGATTTTAGAACAAAGCTTCAAACAGGAAAACTACTTTCATATGTTCATGTGGAATCAACTCTTCTGTTTCAAACTAAAAGCTCTCGAGCTTCTCAGTGGATGGAAACCCTTTGTTTCTTAACCAGGCTTTTATTGTGGAATATTTGGCAGGCAAACCATATGTTCACTGTGCCCACTGCTGTTTTTCCACCTGTGTGTATTTGGGGGCAGATGTTTGAGACCCTGCTTTTCTTCAGCTACCAAATTTAACTTTAAAAAATGTAATATGTGTGTTCACTGTGTTTCCTGGATGGTGAAAGGCAATCTGAGTAATTCAATTCAGTTCAATTCAATTCTGTTTATAAAGCGCTTTTCATGCATGAGATGCATGCAGTGCTTTTACATGTTAAAAAACAAACAAACAAACATGACAGATGTGCAATTAGAAGGCAGTGAGAAGACGACCAGTGTGTCATCCACATGTGCTGTGTGTAGTGTGGCTGAGGTGTTGGGCCCCACACAGTGAGCCATGTGGAGGTCACTGAGTTCTGGTCATGCAGCTTGGATGCTAAGCACTGAGAAAGAGCCACTTGGTTAAATGGCATATCCACCATATCCACTTGGTGTTACAGTGCTGACTTACATGTTTATGCTGTACTACTACTCACCAAACTGCAAATAACTGAAACTTATTCACATCATAAAACATTACAGAATGACACAGGAGTAGAGTCATGCTGGTGTTATTGACACTGATGCTACATTATTACAGTTCTGTGTACAGCAGCTTCCTGTGAATATACAGCATCATCATGTTGACATCTCTTTCTACCAGTGAGAGTCAGCACTGCTCTTTAAGTACTGTTTAGTGAGGAGTGCTGTGTAAATGTGGTGTTGTGGTTATCAGGTGGACAACCAGCTGCTGGGCACCACCCAGCCTGTGATGCTGTGTGTGACTCCCAGTTCCAGCGACAGCAGCATCAACGACAGCGGCCCAGCTCTGCAGGTCAACTCTGTCAAGGTTCCCAGCAGCCTCATGCTCACTGATCTCTTCAAGGTGAGTATCTCCTCAACATTTCTTTGTAGAGCACCACATCATCCTAGTTTACCTGAGTGACTGATGATGTAAGCATGATGCGTTCATAGCACCTCATGGTGACAGCCCGCCGCTTCACCGTCATTATCGAGGAGAAACTGCTGCTCAAGCTGCTCAGCTTCTTCGGATATGGACAGACAGAAGCTGGTGAGTCTTTCATTGAACATCATTTATATTTGTGTAATGCTGTGTTAGCAGATAGAGTGAAAACTCTGATTGTCATGAATGCAGAGCTGGAGAAGTTGGATGAAAACCTCTATGAGAGGCCCGATGAGGCTGCAGGACCTCCCAAACGTTACTACTTTGAGAACTTGAAGATCAGCCTCCCCCAGGTCAAACTGAGTGTCTTCACCTCTCACAAGTTGCCTCCTGATCTCAAGGTAACAGGTCTTTCTTTTATTTCTTCTTCTGATGACTAGCTAATTTATCTTCACTTGGATGAGGCAAAGTGGCAGCACCTTTGATAGAGAGCAACACAACTGCTGTTGTTATACGAAAAAACAGAAACCGTAAAGCGTGGTGATTTTTATATGAAGTTTCATTTTGACTTAAAATAGGATCAAAACAAAATCTACAACTTCTGTACGACACTGGTGACTGAAGGCACCTTTATTCATGCCTTTAAGGCTGATAGCAAGTGACAACATGTGAGGCCCTGCCCGCATTTATATGCACCTGTCATAAGTGTCATCCATCAGTTCAATAGCTGCATAGCACGTCAACCGGGTGGTGGTGGTGGGAGTTGGGGGGCCTCAAAAGCCACAGAGCCACATGCTGCATGGATGACCTCAGGTAAATATGCAGCATTTGGGCACAGTGTAACCTTGGAACCATGTGAAGTGAACCAGGTACATGAAGGTCACCCACTTACTTTCCAGAGGGCAAAGTGCGGAGTAGTGCAGTCTTCAATCAATCAGATCATATCCACAGACTCGGTGGGTTCAGATGGGAACCACAAAGACCCTTGAGCTCGACAGTCAGATCCCATGAGGAAACATCAGATTTAACCACAGGCTTCAGCAGGCGGACCCCCTTTAATCAACTGATAGTAAGAGGATCAGTACCCAGCGTCACTCCAACAAAACCAACATGGCAGACGGATATGGCTGCCAGATAAACATTAATTGTGGAAAAAGGGAGACCCTGATCCAGCAGCTCTTGCAAGAACATCATAACGTCGACCACAGGGCACTGAAATGGGAGAACTTTATGGGTGTGCCACCACTGATAGGCGTACAGGCCTGTAGTCGAGGGTGCTATATAGAGGCTGCACTTTGGATTGTTGTCACCATGCTCAGGGGCAGACCCTTAGCCATTAAGTTGGACCTTTCAGCAGTAAGCTACCCCAGCTCTGGACGGGGGTGAAACACCTCAGCAGCTTAAGACAGGAGAACCCTGCTGCCAGGACCTCTACAGCAGCAGGCTGATAGTCTCTGCATACCATGACATCACCGGCAATTAGAGGTCACCAATGGCACTTTTCCACTACATGGTACCACCTGGCCTCCCCTCAGTATCGTGTCCATTACAGAAGATCATCCCTCCTCCCTTTAGCTGGTGGTCAGGTGAAGGAGGAGGAAGTTCATGTTCAGTAATCTTCAGAATAACTATTGTGGTGTCACAGAAATCAGTTTGAAGATGTTTTCAGGAGAGAACTTCAAATATGTTATTGGTTCATTAAGTTACAGTCTGTTTATGTGAGATATGAGGTCCTGCTACTACCTCCGACCGGGTGTTCAGAGCTCAGGATCCTGCTGACGTTCTTTAAATAACCACATGAGAACAGGTACTAGAAAAGAAGTACCAGGTTCTAGGTACTTTTTCCTAATACTACTCATTTTTTGGGTTAGGATCCAACGTATTAAACAGGCTTTAGTGCAACATTAAATTATATTTTAAAAACCTAAAGGTATGAATCGTAACTTTGCCATGTGCCAGATGGATTCACCATCAACAAACCCATTTACGTCGTCTGTCTGTTGGGTCATCTCAAAACAAATTAACCACAACAGACATCAGAGCTGGTGGCAAACTTTATAATGAGCTGCTGAGATCAGGCTGCTGTCAGCGAGGATTGGAGCTGACAGAGGTTGTAGCAGGACCTCACATCTCTCAAAACACTAGAGCAAGTTTTTAACCAGGCTCTAACTTGGTGAACCAACAACATATTTGAAGTTAAAACAACTAATTTCCTGCCAGGTCTGCTCTCTGACTGTATATAGATTTACAGTCTGTGGTTCTTCCATTATTTCTTTAACTGTGTCTGTCACAGCAATGATGACCAGCTCCGCAGAGACAGTACTGTCCTCTGTTAGGGAAACAGCCACTCTGTTACCAGAGGCGAGTGGAGCAGAGCTGGTACCACATGGTGGAAAAGAGCCTTTGGTTGTGTGTATCTGCAGTGAGGTTGTGCTGCTGTGTTGCTGCTTCTTGTTGCCACATGGTGTCGCTGTGTCACTTCCTGTGGCTCTGCTTTGTCATGTTTCCTTGTGGGTTTAATCCAAATGATTGTTTGTCACTTCAGGCTCTGAAAGGCACCCTGGGCTTTCCTCTGGTCCGCTTTGAAGACGCTGTCATCAACATGTACCCGTTCACCAGAGTGCACCCATATGAGACCCAGGAGATCATCATCAACGACATCCTGAAGCACTTCAGAGAGGTGAGAGACGCACACTGTTACACATGTCTGCTGGAGCTGCTTTGAACTCTAAGTGGCCAGTGTAATCTAGGTATGATTCAATTAAGTTTTTCTATAAGAACAGGGAGGTTGAGTACATTTTTATTTACACTGTACATTTCATTTTAAAATGCAAAACTTCAGTGTTTGCTCCAATATAAGATAAGATAAGATAAGATAAGATAAGATATTTCTTTAATAATCCCAGAGGGGAAATTCAGTTTCACAGTAGTACAAGCAAAAAGGCAAAAAAATCTGCATATGATTATTTAAAATATTGGAATGGAGACTTAGTAACATTACTAACAGGATTAGGACTGCATCAACAGTAGAAGTCCAAACTAAAGGAAAGCACAGTCACACACAGCTGTGTGTAACAGCAGTGCACTCTGCCACAGATCTGTCAGCGTGTGTCCTGCTGCCTTCAGATGCTGAAGAAGAAGCTTTTTATAAAGGATAAAGTAGAAATCCTGTCAGAATCAGTCAGTCAGTTACACACAGATGCAGATGGATTTATTCTTTCTCTACTTTATTCACATGAAAACCTATTAACTCAGTGTATCACTACTATCTGAGGTCTCTCCCCTCACTGCAGTCTGTACAGAGAGTCTCAGCTCTGTTGTTGTAATAGTGTGGTGTGTGTTTGATGCAACCACAGACTGTTTCTAGAAGTGGACGAAGGAACTGTGATGTCAGCCGTTGGTTTGTGGGCTCGTGTTTTGAAGCCAGGATATCGCCATTTGAACGTGGCCATGTTGGCTGTTTGGAGCCAGAAGTGACCATATTCGGATGTAAAGGAAGAAGTGGTCATACACATTGGACACTGCCCAATGTGTATGAGACTTACCTCAGCTCTGCTCTCATTGGAGACCAGGCTTGTTGATTGTCCTAACCACGCCCCTAAATATTTCTCTTTTTAGAGCCTAATATCTACTTAATTCTGATTTTTTTTGTTTATTTCAGATGGACCCCCAGATCACTGATAAGAAAAATTAACTTTAGCTAATGACATCAGAATGACGATTGAAGAAAATATTTCATGATCGAAACTGATGATTTTGAAGCCAGCCTCCAGCCTCCAGCCTCCACTGGGTGTATTGCACCTTTTTGCACTTCTGTGTTGGCTTCATTTTTGAATCCCACTTGCTCGGTCCATTACTAAAGACAGTCTGTGGATATTACAGATGCACTCCTGTATTTATCAGTCCAGCTGTCCACGCAGCATCCCTCCATTTGTTTGTTTGTTAGTGTGTCCAATGTTTGTTTCCTTTTTGCTTCATCATAGGAAATGGATGGAATAAGATAAGAAAATACTGTGAATATGAAATAATTATTATATAATACCTTAGTGTTATGCAATTATTTTGTGATCAGATGGAGGTGTATGATGTTGCTTGGGATGTCCTCAGCAGTGAAGTCCATAGAAAGTCAAAGTATTTGCAGCAGCAGAGTCACAGTTATAAGTTAAGATTACTGGTTGTAGGGGATAAACAGTATAATTTTGACCCGTAAAAAACAACCACGATCCTTCACTGTAAAGTCTTTATATGTTTAATATTCATTCATTTTCAACACCTGTGAGCTGCTCCAACACAAACAGGTAGAAATAATAATAATAATAATAATAATGGTTGGATTTTTACAGCCCTTTTCTAGACACTCAAAGCGCTTCACAGAGACCATTATTCATTCACACCCAGTCATACCAGTGGTGGTAAGCTAAGATAGCCACAGCTGCCCTGGGGCAGACTGACGGAGACGTGGCTGCTAGTCTGCGCCTACGGCCCCTCCGACCACCATCAAACAATTCACTCAACATTCATACAAGGCAAAGTTGGGTAAAGTGTCTTGCCCAAGGACACACCGACAGCGACAGCGACTGGGAGGAGCAGGAATTGAACCACCGACCCTTGGGTTGGCAGACGGCTGCTCTACCACTGAGCCACTGCCGTTCCCCCAGGTGCGCTGTGTGATGTTGTAGGTTGTCTGGTTTGTCATATTTTTACTGGTTTTTGTCCACAGGAGCTCATCAGCCAGGCAGCTCAAATCTTGGGCTCTGTGGACTTTCTGGGGAACCCCATGGGCCTCCTCAATGATGTCACCGAGGGCGTGTCTGAGCTCATCAAGTATGGCAACGTGGGTGGTCTCATACGCAATGTGACCCACGGTGTTTCTAACTCTGCTGCCAAGGTATGTCTCCACCACTGGTTGATTGCTGTGCTGTGTATTCTGTACATAATGTTCTCTGCTCACATCACAAATCACATTCACTCAGGATTACCACATGTACTGGAAAACCTGGACTTTGGATGGAAACAGTGTGGATCCTTGTTTTATGTTGTCCAGGTGTCCCGGATAATGTATCTGCCTGCTCGATACACACATGAGCTTATTCCTGAGAACATGTGGTGTGAACATGCTCTGCTTCTTTGTTCAGTTTGCAGGGACTTTATCAGACGGACTGGGGAAGACCATGGACAACCGGCACCAGAGTGAGCGGGAATACATCAGATACCACGGAGCCACTAGTGGAGAGCACCTGGTAGCAGGGATCCATGGACTGGCTCATGGTACAACACATACCAACATATTCACATTTCTGTATCTGGTCACAGTCACAGCAGGTACACAACAGAACCACTTAGTGAGTGCCTCAGTTGCTATTTAGGGCTTCTTGGACACCTACAGTGAGATTTATCTACTGTATTGTTGAGAGACTAAAAGATGGAGAGCAGAAATCGTGTTGATGTCATGTCCAGTATTGGAAATATCCAAACATAATTTAATGATATATGCCAATGACATGTTTCAAGGAAAGTTGTTCCAAAGCACAGAAAGTACAAAGTATACAAAGTATTTTTCACTACCTGCTGTCATGGCAGTAAGTGTACTTCTCTCCCTGGTGCCCACTTCTCCTTCCACGGGTTAAACTGACCCAGAAACTCTTATATAATGTACAGTATGTATATAACAGTGTTATTTTTGCTAAGCCCAGGGGACAGATATACAGTATGTAAAAGCAGACCAGATTAAAGTGCAGGTTGTACATAACACAATCCACAGTGAGTCCACAGTAGACATACATCAAATAATCCTCAGAGGGATTCATCATGGCCACTGATTTCTAGCAACAATAAATGACTGCTGCAGTGTTCAGGGATTAATCAGATGCTTCAAAGCTGTCACAGTTCACTGTCACCACAGTTATTATCACTACACTCACTATTACTAATCTGAGAAGCAGCAGTGAGTGGACTGTGCATGAAAGGTGGACAGTGGTCCCAGCCAGTCTGCTGACCTTGCAAGTTTGTCTTTTCACGTCCTTTCAAATAGCACTCTCCTCCCCCAGGTATCATTGGAGGCATGACGAGCATCATCACCTCCACAGTGGAGGGGGTGAAGACGGAGGGTGGAGTCAGCGGCTTCTTCTCAGGCCTGGGTAAAGGTCTGGTCGGCACGGTAACAAAACCAGTGGCTGGAGCTCTGGACTTTGCATCAGAGACGGCCCAGACAGTGCGGGACATGGCTAGTCTCAGTAACCACAGGTGGGTTATTACAGGTTGTACCTACTGACAAGGTGCATGGAGTGTTGTGCATTAACAAACATTAAGTGGTAAGTTATATAGATGCCTTTTCACCTTCACTTAGGTCTCAGAGTGCTGCCTCCCAGTTTACACACACACACACACACACACACACACACCAATGCAATCACTGCTACCATGCAAGGCTCTATCGAGCAACTTAGGACTCAGTGTTTTGCTCAAGGACACTTTGGCATATGGACAGCTGGGGATCAAACCACCAACCTTACAATTTGTGGACAACTCGCTCTACCAGCTGAGCCACAGCCACCCTACCACATAAACACACATGAACAAACAAATAAACACACAAACACTTCCTCCAATGACTGAAGTCAGCAGGTAGTTGCAGGATGATGATTCTCCTGGAGTCCAGTGAGTTTTGTTATGTTACCTCAGGCTGGAGTTTTATCAGCTCTTATGCTGTTTATCCAGATGTTCTTTGCACATGCTTTATAAATGTTGTGTGCGTAGTTGCTGCCCAAGAAAAAGGTGAAAAAGCAAACTCGTCTATAAGACGAGACACCGTGCAAGGTGACTGCAGGGTAAATATTCTGGGTTTCGTTAAATGTAAACAGTGCTATCTTATCATCACTTTATCAATACTGAATAAAGCTCCTAATAACCAAGTCCTTGCATGAACAACTCCATGAAAACATCTTTCACACTTTGTTTTCTCAGAGTAAAGGATCAGTGTTCTGTGTTTGAAAAGCATACTTTGGTAATTGGCTTTGAAAACATATTTGCAGTGGTATCTCCAGCAGGAGTCATCATGGACAAGCCTGAGGATCCTCAGGATACAGTGCAAAACTTACATCAACATGAATATAAAACAATAAAAGCTGGAGACATTACTGAAACTCTAAAGACTGGACTCCTGCTTATTGTGAAGTGTTTGTGGTTTGTTTTGGTCAGGCTCAGTGTGCAGCGTGTCAGGAAGCCTCGCTGCTGTAAAGGGCCTCAGGGGCTGCTGCCTCGATACTCAGGGACACAGGCGGACGGTCAGGAGCAGCTCTTCCGCCTCACTGACAACATCCACTCTGAGTTGTGAGTCTCCCTCAGTTATTGTCCAATTACCTGATCACCTGCGGTTCCATCGGACTCACTCTGTTTCCTACACCAGCTTCATCGCCGTGGAACTCATCGACAGCTACTGCGTCCTCATCTCCTCCAAAGTGGTCTACTTCCTGAAACCAGGGGACTATGTGGACCGTGAGGCCATCTTCCTGGAGGTCAAGTACGACGACCTTTACCATTGTCTGGTCTCTAAGGATCACGGGAAAGTGTATGTGCAGCTCACCAAGAAGGCAGAGAACACCAGCAGTGGTGTGGCCATTCCTGGCCCTTCCCACCAGAAACCCATGGTGAGACACTGAGTTTTTACAGCATCCTCTAAGCTACACACAGATATTCAGGATTTTCTTATTTCTCTCCAAACAGCTACTGTGGATTCGATTGGTCTAAAACAGGCACCTTGTTCTGTTTGTACACCATATCAGTATTAATGTTTGAGTCAGGCGTTTCTCATCTATTATTGCATACAATAATGCCCTCTGTAAAAAAGACACGTATACAAACCCGATGTTCAGCTGACTGACAGCATCTACAACATGATCACAGATTTCCAGGATCAGCCTGGATCAGGATGCTTCCCACCACCACTGCTAATAACTGTGGATCTCTCCTTTCCACAGGTCCACGTAAAGAGCGAGAGCCTCGCCATCAAAATCTCTCAAGAAATCAACTATGCCAAGAGTCTGTACTATGAGCAGCAGCTCATGCTGCCTGCCAGTGAGAACGAGGACTGCTTACTGCTGGAGTCCTGATCACAGCTTCTTCAGACGGGGGCGGTCGGACTTTTCTAATATCCTGAGAAGATGATGGTTTTTATTTGCCTGCAGTAAACTGCAGTAAAGGGAATAGTGAGACACCTGTGCACTTGGTTTAGACTCACGAGCTGATGTTTGATAAAGCACATACATGGACATGACTTAAAAACATATGCAAGGCAGTGTTAGTGTGACTGTGTATATGTAGAAACACTTCTAACACAGCGGCAGGTGTACACATTCTGCAGGTGTCCTATATGTTTGTGAATAGATGAAGATGTAAATAGAGCTACATACCAATCCTATAAACCAGTGTACAGACTGTTTTAACTGAGTCAAGTGTGGAGAGGAACAACTGAAACTGCCTTTACTAATATTTTATGTATAAGAGACTATCAGTCAGAGTGGGGGAGAACGAATTGCACTGACACATGTACAGGGGGTACCTGCAGCCCCCCTACACACACACACACACACACGGGAGCTGCCTGTTTCTGTCTACTTTGCCTTTTACAATCTCAAACCTCCAGCTCTGATTTTCTCTACTTTGTAATTTAACCTCCGTGTGTTGGTGAGCCCTGTGATATTTCAAACACAGTTCTCCTGGAGAGGAGAAGTGTGGACTTCTTCTCAGCAGGTTTCCCTCTGAGCTGCACCTCACCTGTTGGAGCTGCTCACTGATGGTCAGAGCGTTGGTTGTGGTTTGGTGTTGGAGCTATGGTGTCTGAGCAGATGAGTGGAGTTCAGGACGGCCCGTCTGTGATTCTGTTAAATAACATTCACATCCACACTGCTACTAATAAAGCACCAGACTCACTGTGTGGACCCCTTATTATTTCAAATGTTCTGTTTTATCATCGCAGATTCAAACCTGGTCGGGTCATTTTCACTATAAATAATCACGTCAGATTTTCCACAATTTTTTTCAGCACTGACATTAAGCTGTGACTAAATGAATGACTTTCTGCGTTTTCTGATGTTTATACATGCAGTTGTATGGAAAAGGAATTCATGACAAATTTATTGTATTTATTTTTTAAATAAATACCATTACTCCAATAACATGAAGCATCTAGGTGGAGTATCTAAGTGGTAATGCACCAGTACTTTTTCAAACAATTGTTTATTGCAGACGTGCAAAGATCCAGGCATCATTGTGCACGACTGTGAGACCTGTAAGAAATCCTCTGATTCCAGAGCTGCTCAGGATTTCATTTCTTGTTCAATCCAAGGAGCTGAATGTCCGCTCGAGCGCTTCCTGAAGTGTTCCATGACATTTACGTGATGCGGACCCTCATGCACCCACGCGGACATGCGGACGTGGAAAGTATCAATTGGCCTTAACAGTGCTTGGCAGAGGTCTGCGCTCTCAGAGTGCTTTTCTAGTTCACATAGTGTTTCGTTGGGAGGACTGAGAGGCCCTGAGTAGATGTTTTACTCAGCTGTTCTCTCCTTTACTGCTGCAGCTGTTTTGCCTGTTTTTATTATTTTGGAGCATGTGTACCTGAAAAAATGTTACCACAACAAGCAGAGAATGGTGACGATTTGTTTAAATCTAAAAAAAAAAGTTCTTCATTTTTGGGGCTAACACTCACATCCATTTGACAAACAGTACATCCAACACAAATACTTTACAAAAAATGATACACTGCTGAACAGTTGTAGATAATTTGGATCCTTTAATAATAATTTATCACAAACATTTTTAGTAAGAAGAGCTCCATCATTTCAACAAGGAAACACTGTGTCATCAACAGGAAGCTGTTACATCCAGCTTCCTGTGGGAGGGAGTGAGCGATCTGCTTTCAGTATCAGGACAGAACATGGACAAATGAATACAAGACATTTTAGTGACTCTGCGGAAAATGAGGAAAGCTGAGAACCGGACAAACCAACTCAGTTTCTGTGGAGCTCCAGCTGCTGCATGAGGATGTAAAAGTCTCTGACACTGTTCTACAATTTGTTGATTTCCTAAATAATCTTCATGGTTCTTCACCTGATCTCACAGGATCAGTCCCAATGGTCTGCAGCATGCTGTGAGCAGCTTTTCATGAATCTCTGTCACCCTCCACAGATTCACTTCCATTGTTAGAGCATGTAAAGTGAAGTTTTGTGCACCAGGTCTGGTTGGCTGGTCTGCAGCCCAGGACTGTCTCTGTCCAGTGTCTTTATCCCCTGAGATCTAATGAGCCCTGTAGATACTGGTATAATGCAATGTGAGCCTCATGATGAGTCAGGGAAGAGTCTGATCAGCCTCTGGGTCTGTGCTCTGTGTCTGATGCTGGATCAGGATGTCTCCCAGGGATCAGGGCCTTCTGCACCTTTAATGTCCCAGCAGGATGCAAACAGCTGGGTGGAGGCTGAACTGCTGCCTCGGGTCACGTCAGCTCGCAGGTGAAGGTCAGCAGCAGCAGCGTGGAGGTTAATGTGAGGGAGCGCTGCCTGGCCACTGCATCGATGGCTGCACACAAACAGGACAGCAGGTTGTTGTCACACACACACACACACACACACACACACACACCTTTCTGCTGCCACAAATACTCACCGAAGTATGTACTTATGCTCAGTAATGCATTTAATTTCTGTATCAACACTTCTTTTCAAGGTGTATTGCTGAATGTCCTTTTCTTGTACATAGCAACACATATTGTTACTATTAATAAGGTGCACTGACGACTTTTTATTGCTCTTGCTTTTACATTCACACAAAAAGTGAAAAATGTGTGCTTGTGAATTTTTTACATTATTTAGGGGATACTTAAAAAATGTTGATTACTCATTATACTTATCTATTATTTGTAATTTTTTTGTAAATGTGAAAAAAAAGAGTTAGTCCTCATAAAACATTCCTAATGTGCCAAAATATGGTAACAGGTGTACACGTCCAAGCCCTGAGGTGAGGGATGTGGGTGACAGCATCAAAGATAAAGACAGAGCACTGTGACTTTGAATTAAATTTAAAAGATGAACAGAGACATTTTAAATTAAATTCAAATCTGGCGACAAAAAAAAGAGGAAACTATAAAGTCAAGTTGGTGATACCAGGGTATTAACAGCTGAAATACACAGGGACACACTCAGGGCTGGCAGCGTGTTGTTGGTGTGGATGGTGGCAGCAGTGCATCAATAACTGAAACTAACACATATCCAACACCTTTTCAAGCCTTCACCTCCTGTTTGTACTAATGATGGGAGGGTGTGACAGTCACCGCCGTGCCTGGACTGACTGACACTGTGACCTACCGATATAGTGCTCTCTCCCTTTCCTCAGTCTGGGGTTGTCTGTAAAAAAGACACAAGATAAAAACATTTACCGTGCACACAATCCATGAACGCTCAGAGCAAATCCACCCACAGACAGACTCACCGAACACAATGAGGCGGGTGTGGGTATCTGTGGAGCCCAGAGGGTTCTGGGCTGTGCACCGGAACATGGATCCGTTGAGCTCAGCGGGGACTCTCTCCAGGACCAGCTCCCTCCCATTGTGCTGGTCTCTACCGTCCAGCAGACGCCCGCCGACCTTGGTCCAGGTGAACATGGGCTCTGGGAAGACTTCGCTCTGTGGACACACAAGTGTGTGAGCTTGGAGCTGCAGGGCAGGTGACACTGTGCAGCAAGCAGCTGCTGAAAAACATTTTGATTTCAATACAGCTTTAACACTTCCTAAAATGTCTTGTCCTGAAGAAAGTGATGGTGTCATGAAATCCCACTGTGGTGGATGTGCAGCCTTCTCTACATCACTGCCAGTTTGTTTGTATAAGAAGCTGCAACTCCTGATACAATCCTGCCCGTGAGCCACTGAGCACTGCTGCTGCAACAGTGGTGCAGCTGAAGGTGGATTTTATAAAGTTGTAGACTTCTGTTCTTCTCAATGGCTCAGATACACAACACACAGTTTACACACTATGTAAATAACACCAGTTGAAGGTGAAAGTACATCTGCTGAGAGTAAAGGACGTCCACAGACAGCTCTGAACTCCAGGAGCTGAACACCTCACGTGTGGTTAGGATGTGTAAATACCACTGCACTCACAAATGTTATAATGTTACCAAATAGCAGCACAAAACCCATCGTTTTCCTTGACAGAGCATCTGTGGGGAGTTTAACATTGTCCCATGTGACAAAGTGGAGCTGTCCTCAAGTGGATTTTCAGAGTGAACAGAAAGGAAGTGAAACCAATTGCTGCTGTAAGGCATGAACTCAATCCAAAAACTCCTCTACACTTTGAAAAGTGGTCAGAAGGTTTTTTTTTTTTTTAATTGTGTCCCTTTGATAGTGCAGTGTCCCCGATCAGCTGGAGACATTTTCTTAACTTCACAGTGATTTTTTTTCTGTTCAAAGAGTCTGTGCTGCACACTCACTGCAGAAGGTCCCAGCTGGAAGCCCTGCACAGCGATCCGCACCGTGTCTCCCACTTTGGCCTTAGTGGGACTCATGGACAGCTTGGGTCCCCTGGGAGCAGCTAAAGAGAAAAGACACCACATTGAACTGCAGGTGTCCGAGACTGTTTCCAGATTCTGTCTGAATGACAAGAAAACCAAACGCGCCCCTGCTGCCTCAGTGTGAGTGTCCACCTCGCTGTGATGTAAACCAGTGGCTGAGGGCTCAGGATGACCCACTTACTGTTTAATGTTCTAAGTAGCTTTTCACCGGCTTGTATCTGTTAATACTTTGTAGCTTTGAATTTGTCCCCGAAAAAATGTGGTTGTATTGAATCTCAGGAAAAATGTGAGTCTGACTGACTTCAACCCTTCTGGAGTAATAATAATTCAAAGAGCAGTCTGAGCTTTGGAAGATAATATAGATCCTTTTTAGGTTTTTTGTGTATTAACCGTTGTGCAGCTGTTGAGCCACAGCAGCACAGTGTGCGGACTTGATGTTCTGACAGAGTCAATGAGAAACAATAGCAGACACCTCTGCAGCCTGCACAATACGTGGCTGTCAGGGTCAGTCAGGACAGACCTCCTGCTGAGCTCTGTTCATATTGTTCTGGTCTGACATGTGGGTGGAGTTAGACCTAGGTCAGGAGATGTGAGAGCTAACGGAGAGTACAACGTTGTATTTGGAGGGATATTTGGAAAGTGAATTTTTCTTTAGGTCCATGTTTTTGTTTTGCCTTGTCAAAGCTAAATTTAGATCAAATATGAAAGTGTTCCCAGCACTGTGCTGTGTGGCACACCTGACTCCTCTGAACTCTTCAAAGGACTAATAGGTAGTGACTCCTCCAGGAGAGAGGGAGGAGCTAGCAGAGAGCGAGGGGTTGGATCAACTGCAGCGAGCACTGCGTTATATTTCAGTTTCAGTTCAGATGGGGTGAGTAACAGGATTCATGCGCTCTGTGTGCATGTTAGCACAGCCAGCGAGCGTCGGTGCGTGACTCACCCAAAGTGACCTCAGCCTGCATGGGCATGGACAGAGCCGGGTGGTTGACCTCACAGCTGAACAGAGCTTCATTATCCAGCTGGGGGTTCAGGCTCCAGGTCAGCATGGCTCTCACCTCCATGGTGCCATCACCCACCGCCTGCTGCCGGTGCTGGAAGTAGTAGAGCGGGTCGCTGCTCTGGACCCAGCGGGGGAACTCCCGGCTTACTACCGTCTCTGGGATCACTTCGGTGGTTGGCTCAGGATTCAGCTCGGACCCTTCCTCTCGGCCCCCTTGGGGCCCGATGGGGCCATCTTGGCCCAGCTGAGCCGGCTGCACCTCCTGCTCCAGAAGGGACAGGGATTTCTGGAGTTTGGTGTCATCCAGGTCTCGACTGGGGAGGACCTGGGAGCTCCAGAGCCCTGCCTGGCTCTTAGCCCGGCTCTTTTCTGGACCTGGGCTCTTGATTTGGTCTCCAGCTGAAGAGGAAGACTGGGCTGTTGGTACCACATCAATAAGTTCTCCATCCCTCTTGAAATACACCTGAAGGAGACAAAGACAAGACAAATTTCCAGTATTGTTGGTATTCTAAGGAAAAAGCAACCGATCCAGCACCATTTATCAGGACTACAGAGACCCAGTGGAAGGTGGTGTCTGTGGTTCAGAGACTGTTTAAACAGTCAGTAGATAAACAGTGATGACGATATGTTGGTTTCATTCAGGACACGCAGAGTGGACTGGACTTTGCTTTTATCACATATGCAGCTGTCCTCTAATCCTCTGATATTAACTCCCAATACATTTTCCAGAGGTCTCACAGGGTGCACACTAAAGCTGTAAATAGCTTTTTCATTTCAAAATTTCAAGCTGCTGCATCAAGTGAGGGGCATTGTTTTTTTGTTTTTTTCTGTGAGCACTAAGGTTTCAAATCCAGCACTGCTCCCAATTTCATTCTGCACTGACAGTATCAGCACCGTCTGCCTCTCTAACAGGATCCTGACAGATTTCAGAGTTGTTTCCTCTCATAAGTGGACAAACGGATCATGCAGCTTTCTTCTTTCTCACACAGCAGTGACCCACATTTCATCATGAGTCTGTCCTTCAAGTGACATGAAGAGTAAAGAGGCTCCATCTCACCACGGGAGCTGGCTTGGCTCCTGTAACAATGCAAACCAGAGTGAAGTTCTGGGCTTCATAGCGGCTGAACGGAGCCGGGCTGTTGGCGGCCACCACAGAGATCGACTTGGGAGGTACTGCAGGAGACAGACACAGAGGACAGAGGCACTGAAATCTTCACATGTGAAGTTCAGTGTGAGTCTGAGACCCTGTGTCCACCTACATGGACATTACCTTTTAGATTTTCTACAGTGTAAACTTCACATTTCTTAACAAAAAGTGGTCGTCCTGGTTTGTGGACACTATATCTAATCCTTTTGTCTTTGTGTGGACACCATATTCTTCCTTCTACTGGTAACAAAAAGCACAATACATCAATTTATGTATTATTAACACTACTATTACTACTCTCTGTTCAAAGACAGTGCTTAGTTTTTAGACTTATCAGGACCTTATAATCCCAAAGAGCTCAGAGAAATTAAAAATGCATGTCAAACAAAAAAAGGAAAGTTAATGTTGTGAAATTTATTTTCTTGATCTTCAGTGGATGAGTGATGCTTACTCTGAGGATCTTCTGACTTCTGAACTGTGAAAACTGTGCTACACATGTCTGTCCTTGGTGTCCACATTCATGAGACAACATGAGTTCCTACCTATGACAGTGAGGGTGATGCTGCCAGAGGCTAGAATCACTTTGTCTCTTGAGTTTCTGTCATAGATCCCCACATGGCACTCATACAGGCCATCATCCTCCATCTGCACCTCCGGCAGCCTGTTCTCACACACACACACACACACACACACACACACACACACACACACACACACACACACACATATGAAGACATCCCATCCTAGTTTCCTGCAGTCCTTCCTGGATCTCATGGTGGCAGGCTGGGAATCGTGACCGTGTGAGATGACAT
>OOFC01024354.1:0-11018 GCA_900323345.1 Pseudochromis fuscus | reverse complement strand
TATAGGGCACGGGAAAACATGGAGGAAATGTTTGGCCATTAATGCAACTTTGCAGCCATTATTTTCCAAGGAGAACATTTCCTCACACACACACACACACACACACACACACACACACACACACACACACACACACACACACACACACACACACACTCTGTCAGTGCCTCACTGTCCCCTCAAACTGTGTGTCATTTAAAACACATCAGTCATTAAACCACAGCAGTCTTTGCACAGCAGCATGTCTCACCTCACTGTGGACTGGTAGACCAGGTCCTCACGCCTGCGGTTGTCCTCCATGTGGGAGAAGCTGGTGTTGTACATGGCATCATAGGTGAAGATCTTCTGCTTGGCGCTGCCTCCTTCACTGATCTGCAGAGTAAAGTGCACCCAGCAGGTGCAGCATCCACACACCAGTGAATCTGTGTCTGTGATGAGGCTTGATGGACGTATGTGCTGCTCCTGAAAGGATGCTAATGCACCCCCATGTGACTTAGTACAGTCATGGCTTAGTGCTAATTATAACTGCAACTCCATCAACTGTAGTGGCCCCGGGGCCTGGGTGTTGATGTGAACGTGGATGATTTCTTTAAATACAGCTGGTGCAACATCAAGACAGGAGTTCAAACAAATTTAGCATGCAGACTATTTATCTGATTCATTTTCACATAAAAAGGAAGAGCACAGTTTCCATTCAGCCAGTCTCCATTTCCTGTGGATCACTTGGATTTAACTGGTTTAGATTCTGGTCTGGAGTCAGATATGGTGATAGAATTTGTGTAGAAGTTGAAATCTTGTGTTATCTTCCAGACCTTTGAAAGATATTCAGACAGTCATAAAGCTCTGCTCCCAAAATCAGTTTGGAGGTATTACTGTAACACTGTGGACCAACACACCTCATCTACAGTTGGACTTTGAACATACAGATCTGGTGTAAAGAGAGGTTTTGGTTGGTTTATCGGGTGAGCAGTGTGGCCTTAACCAGTGCTACAGACCATGTTGCATGTTCACTCAAAATTTGTGTGGGTCTTATTATAAAATTGTGTTTTCAGCTGGAGGAAACATCCAGTTTTGTGGCAGAGCTGCAGGTACCTGCAGTGGGTTTGGGGGCACAGTGAGGGAGCTGTTAACCACAGTCAGGAGGCAACATGTCTGCTGAAGACAACAGTGACCAGAGTTTCTCAGAGTTTGGAAAATGAAGGTCAGTCCTTTGAGGAAGGGAAGAACTCTTCAGCATGGAAATGGGATATCCAGGTAAAATACCTTTGGATCCTCTAGGGGCCATGTTGGACCTTTGTTTTCTCTGAATGCAGAAAGACACGCCCACTATTAAAAAAACACTTCAGGACGTTTTCTGTGATGTAACACTGACTTGATCAATGTGAATCTCAACCTAACTGCAACCTGCCATAGTACAGATAAAAAATCCCATGGTATAAGTTGATATAAAAAGATTTCAGTTTACACTGAGCAAACTGTGGTAACGTCAAAACTGTTCCAGGACCACTCAGTGGGTTTCAGCACATTTGACTTGTTTCAATTCCCAATATTTCTGGATTTAAAAAAGATTAAACCTAAACTAAAGCCAGGAAAATGCTCTGCAGCTTTGCCATCTCCAAGAAAACTGTTTTTAATCCACAGAGTAGATTTGTTCCAAAAAAACGTGGGAATTTCTACATTAAATCCCTTAAACACAAACTTTCATGTAATGCAAGTTTGTTCATTCTTGTCTAGTAAAGATGTAGTTTTACACGTCCTTGTGCAGCTGTGTGAGCCTTGATCATAGTTGTGGTTTAAACTAAATTCAAAATCCAACTGATTTACGACAAGTTCCACATGAAGCTTTGTATCAGCTCCCATGGTTCCTGTGAACTGAGGTTTTCTGCCTGTACTGACTTTTGTGTTGCCCCGACCTCTCCAATGTATCACTCTATAAAATGTATCATTTCATACATGAGCACTAATCACTAAATCACACCCAAATGTATTCATTAGAAACACCATCTCCCTGATGCCTCCCGTTCAAAGAACACCTTTCATCACCTGTGTGCTCACCCGAAACCACACGATCTCTCGGAGGCTGCCGTCTGTCTGGAAGTTGCACTTGAGTGTGACGGTGTCTCCGATGACGACAGGAAGAAGAGGCTCAATGGAGACGGTCAAATAACCTGTGACAGAGAAGAAAGGAGACCTGCAGGGTTAATCTGCTGCCTGTCACCATCACTTTCAGAAGAGTCATTTCAGGGCAGTGTTGTGTAAGGTTAATCTAAGCAGTAGTAAACTGTTAACAGCAAGTCACTCGCTGTCTGTCTGGTTATTATGATACAGTGATGTACCAGGCAACAGAATCTGTGTGAGTCTCTTTAATAAAGGTCAAACAGCCTGTTAATCCTGAATAATCTGATTAACTTTATTAATAAGTCAGCAGCGTTAGGAACTAATCTGTCCATGCAGGATTCAATTCTTTATTTTCCTCTTAAATTGACAAAGATAAACTAAGTATAAAGGATGATGACCTCTCAGATGCTCTGGTGTATTTACAAAGCAGTCTTTGATGTGCTGCACTCACTGCTTCCCAATTAACACCCTGTAGTTGTTGTAGTCTCTCAGATTTAGTCCTGCTCTGTTGTATGCAGATCAAAGCCAAGTCAGCCAACTCCCATCTTCACTAAACATGAAGCAAAGTCCCAGCTTCTGTTTCCACTGTCAGAGAAGGAGGTTATGGATGAAGTAATACTGAATCAGATGAAGTAATACTGAATCGGACGAAGTAATACTGAATCCAAATTTCAGAAACATTCACTCATGACTGATGGATGAGATATGACGTCCCACAGCAAACACAACCGTAACGTCCTGTTCATGATGTATGCTCCATAGTAAGAACTGTGTATTGAACTGTGAGGTCAATGTGGAAGTGCAGAAGAGTGCAGTACCACTGATGACCTCTAGATGCTGCCTCCAACTGACTTCAATACATTTTTTTCCACAAGCCATTAGATAAAGTCAACTCTTCTTCTCAGTGATCTGGTGGGAGGAGTTAGGGGCGGGGTTAATTTGATTGACAGGTCTGGTCTCCAGTGACACCAGTGCTGAACTCCTGCCTCATCCACATTGGTCAGTGTCCTCAGGTTCAAGGGTCAGACCCGCCTCCTCACTCCTCCCTTCATATCTAAATATGGTCACTTTTGGCTCCACAAACCAACAGCTGACGTCTCATTAGCTTCTTTTCAGTCTGTAAAGAGTTGTGGTCAAAATGCATAAACCCACAGTGTGGAGCTTCTGATGGTCAGAGGAGTTACACTCACACATCGGACTCAGCCTCAGGTAGTGAAGTTCAGAAAGACGATTTTCAGAAAAGTTAAAAAACAGACAGGAATGCTGTTAATCTTTTATTTTCAGTCTTTCATGGCTGATGATCACCAATGATAGTGAGATACTCTGCCCAGAGGAATATTTACAAGAGATTATTTTGACCCGATTGAACTGCTTCTTATCTGAATCTGTGGAGTTACAAACAAGAACAGTTTTTAACACATGAAAATTAAAAACAACACAACACAATTTCGTCTATTGCTGTATGTGCCACTGCCACTTGTGTCCCTTATTTCCCATACAGACCATAAAGGCTACACAGGGTTCAGTCTGACATAGCCCTAATGGTGTATATATGAAATGTTTCAGTTTGTAAAATACATTTGAAGCACCAGTGTGTCCTGGAGCTTCAGGCTGCAGGTCCTTCATTTATCAGACTCAGCCTCAACAGGAAGGATTGTTGTATTCAAATCTACTTTTGTTCATGTTAATTCCTTAAAATTGTCTCTGAAACATAAAAGTTCTGATAGAGCAGGATTTCTTATAATCAATTAGAAAAGAGAGAAAGGTAAACGTGGCTGCACTGCATTACACGGGCACTATGGAGCGCTGACATTTTTATGCTGAATATGTAACAGAGACGTACCTCAGAGCAAGGCAAACACATAACACACAGAAAACTGCAGAAAGAGGAAGGTCAGAGGCAGAGAGACACAGACGAGGGAACAAAGCAGCAGCACATGTCTACCTGAAGACATGAGGGAGACAGCTGCTGCTGACTGCTAATATTTATCTATTGTAACCACAGTGATGCACAGCCGCTCACTCTCTCCACACAAACTCTGCTCAAACCCACTTTAAACCTAGTTTTAAATTCAACTTGACATCACAACGTTTCCACAGATTAATGTCAAGCTGATTGTTGTGAAATGTTGTAACAACAAAGTTTTCCACTTGTTAGAAGAACATCAAGAATCCACAGACATCTTGAGGATACAAAATTAAATTCAGTGTAAACATCACAGTGTCAACGGAGAGCAGAAATCAGATGATGATGATGAGGCATGATGATGATGATGATGATGATGATGATGAGGCATGATGCTGCCAGACTGTGAGGAAGAAAACAATTCTGACAACATTGAAGCTACTTTAGAGAAAACATAAAAGGAAAGAGGATTTTAGAGGATAACCTTCAAGTATCATTATATAATTAACAAAGGCCTGCTACTAATGCAGGTGTCAGTGCAACCTCCCTTTATCTGTGAAACCTTTGATGAGGCTGTTGCACACACATCATGTGAGTATCTGCACAGGAACAGTCTGTTTGAAGGTTTCCAGCTCTGGTGAATGTTCATCCTGTTGGACCTTAGTGCTGCACTGATACCACCCATCACAACATTTCACCACAGAGCTCGTTCCTCTGTGAATAACCTCCAGTACATCCAGCGTGCTGCAGAGAGACAGGAACTAACAGGACACATCATATCTCCCCCATTTTGCAACATACAAAGCCTGTAATGGCCGAGCTCCATCACCTGTCAGAGACCTCAGACCTCAGCAGAGCTGTGAGATCCAATTCTAACTTTCCTGTGTGATAGAAATATAGACTGAGCTGCTCAGGTGACCCAGAAGCATCTCTGAGTCATGTTGCTACAGGCTGAGGTTGCTGGAGGATCTCCCATGATGCACTGAGCTCATCTGACTACTGTTATCACCATGACAACCATTAACTTCCTGTCCTCCCTCTCTCCTGTGGTCTGTGCTCCTCTGTGGCTCTGGTCCTGACCTCACGTTGTAAATGAATACACTTTAGTAACTCAGTGTAAATACTTCTGTGTGTTATTGTACAATAATGCAGTAACTCAGAGCAGAGTTTTCACAGCAGCAGTGTTTGGTTCAGACTTTTGAAGTTCTCCACATTTCTTCTTTGACACTTGCATATTTATTATGGACTGTATTCCTGGGAGAGGGTGGATTATATTTAGCAGCTGTTTCTGCTGATGCATTTCTTTCAGTGCTGGGGTTGTGTTGTGTTAGATTAGCAGCTCACCATCAGTCAGCGTTGTTGAAACAGCAAAGTGTGTTAATCAGTCCATCCATTACGGCCAGCTGCCCTGCACTGGTTCTCAGGAGTTCCCTTGGAGCTGCCCCGGACCTCAGACCCCTGCCTGTCTAATAATCACACCCACAACTCTCACAGCTCTCCGCTTACACTAATCCTCAGGAGCAACTCTGTTTGCAGCAGGCCTACATGTATATGCAGCTGTGGGATTAAATGGATTAATGCAAATTGTGAGTCTTCAGCTGCAGGAATGTGTGAGTCTACAAACCTGCAGGGCTTCTCCTGTGTTACAAGTACATGTACATGTAGGTACACAGAAGATTTATTAAATGAGACTAAAACATGAAAAAACATTTCAGCTGTGGTACAGGCTCATGACAATATATAGGACATAGAAAAAATAAATACTGTAGATAAGTGAAGCACAAGCCCTCACTCTTCTGATGAAAATCTTATTGGTGCAGGGAAACTGCGAGATCTGATGTCAAATAATAATTATAACACCACATGCTCCATATGTGAGTTTTTCATTTCAAAAATAATGTGAAACCAGTGCGTGATCAACACAGGTGTCTGTGACTTTTCACAGGACACAGGCAGATTTCTGGACGTTTACCCTTTGAAATTCAAACATCATTATTTCACAGATTTCTTCACATAAAAAATTCACACGCCTCTGACATGTTCTTTGCAGTGGAGTGAAACGAGCGTGTGGTCTGCTGTGTACAGCGTGCGGGAGGTTTGCTGTGGGTGAACCACAGCCGCCCTCCAACATGTGGATGGGGACCAAAGGCACCTTGCAGAGCAGCAGCGAGGAGATGCTGGGAGGCGCTCTGATGCCCTCTGTCATCTCAGTCCCCTCACCTCCACAACACTGGCCTGCACTGCATGACGTCAGCTGCCCACAGATTATTTTTCCCATGTTTTTCCTCTTAATCCTCCCTGCAGCTTTTCATCCAAAGAGCCAGCCATTTGCCAAGCTCTGGTCTCTACACACACACACACACACACACACACACACACACACACACAAACAATGTGGCAGGGAGATTAACACATATCAGAATAACACTGAAGTGATTAAAAAAAAGAAAACACTCGCCTGTAATAACTGATTCATAATGTTCTCTGCAAACAACAGAAAACAATCATTTAACTGAAGGGAGGCATATTTGGGAATGAGATTATGGTTAGTGAAACAAGATATTGAGAAGTGATATCACCGTCGCTCCTTGCTTATGTTTGGCTGTAGAGGCTTTTGCCTGCTTCAATGTGACAAACACTGGAAGGACAGTTGAACAGCTCAGCGTTTGCACCGAGCTGAGCTCTGCAGAGTGTTTGATAGTCCAAGTCTCGTGTTGTTGTTGTTATCGGAGGTGAAGCTGGACTTATCCAGCCAAGTCGCTCTGCTCTTTGTAAGTTTCCTCCCACTGTGGGAGACAGTGAGTCTGCCCTGCTGTCAGATAAAAGACTCCACACTCACATCAGCAGCAAGTGTAAAGACTCCACAAACTGCTGCTGCTGCTGGACGTCAGGCAAAACAAGAGCTGCCTTGAATGGGAAACACAGGAGGTTCCCTCATGTTAATGCCCGTCTTTGATCACAGAGCTAAGTTCTATATTCAGAGCCTCCACATCTGTCATCTGGCTAACAAGCTGCCAAAGTTCAGGCCAAAATCCTCACTGAAAGGAACTTCCATGAAAGTCTTTTCATCTTAACATCAGTTCAGCTCAGTTCAGAGCAAAGAAAACACAGCACAGAAAATCCTGCTCTTCATTCTGACCACACCGACCAGTGATAGTGTTCAAAGTAGCAGCCAAGAGAGAAAATCTGAACAATAGTAACAAAAAGAAATAAAAATGAAAAGTCAAAAATCAATCACTACACATTTCTCAATCAAGAAAGAATTGGATTTAATATATTTTACAAATCCTATGTAAAAAGAAGAGGTGAATATTTTGAGGATCTTTTCTTTCCATTCAGGTTAGTGTGTGTGAGAGTGTGTGTGTGTGTGTGTGTGTGTGTGTGTGTGTGTGTGTGTGTGAGAGCTGCAGTCAGGACGTGGTTCACCAGGAGCAGACTCCCAACACCTTCAATAATGAACATGTTTATTCAGTGAGGGTGATCTGAGGTATTTAGTATAAATAAAAAAATAATAAATAATAATAATAATTAATAAGAGCACCTTTACTTTTTAAAATTTTAACAATCAGGCCATCAGGGATTAAACTACATAAAAGTGTTGATGGGGCTGGATGGGGCTGGATGGGGGGGCGGTATAAGATCCAGCTGAGGCTGGTAGGGATGTCTTGTCATTGTGATCATTTCATTTCATTCTTAAAGAGAAGAACTCTTTGACCTGATGTCGTTCATGTCTGGGGAACGTTCCAGAACAAATACAAAGGAACAAAGTACCTCAACATTTTGACTACTTTGAAAGCAGCAGCTGTTGAGTACATTCACTCCAACAACAAATGCTAACACCAGGAGAGGTCAAAGGTCGGGTCATCATAAGGAGAAACAACAGTTTTCACATGATCACCACTGGTTCCACAAAAAACATTTTCACCATAAAAGCCACGGTGAGCCACAAAGTTACACATTCTGTGACCTCTGACCTCTGGTCCTTTGATAAGAGCTCAGGATGTAACCTCAGGACCTATATGCCCTGGGACTACCTGAGGAATGAAACACTGTAAAATTATTTCTGCTTCTGTCATTCAATGTACGGCTGTTTGTTATTTGACAGTTGTCTTATTTAATGATGGTTTCCAACAAAAATGTCTACACAGTAAATATTCTTCATTAAACAATAAAAAACAATCAATTATTTAATAAATAAATAGATCTGTATTGTACTCATGGAAAACTGCTGCAAAATGACAGTGGAAAATGGATGTCTACAAAAAAATGAAATGATGAATTTATTTTGATTAGAATTTGGTATGCTACAGATGTTTCTTTTATTTTTAAAATACACAAAAATATTCACAGAGTTACAATAAAAACTGGATTTACATGTAAAAAAACAAAACAAAACAGGAAATAACAGGAAACCTGGATCTAGGAATAAAAACATTTTCAATTGTTTCAAAAGGAAAATTTTTTCATATGAAACTGAAGTTACACAAAGTCAATAAGTGACAGATGTCTTGTATAATTATGATTTTTTTTTTTTTCAAACAACAGAAACATTGAATAAATGT
The DNA here is from genome assembly GCA_900323345.1 of Pseudochromis fuscus. Taxonomy (NCBI): domain Eukaryota; kingdom Metazoa; phylum Chordata; class Actinopteri; family Pseudochromidae; genus Pseudochromis; species Pseudochromis fuscus. The sequence continues at coordinate 2,432 of OOFC01024354.1, read as the reverse complement.
CTGTGGTAATCATCATCTCCTCTCTGTACAAATACAGCAACATACTGCGGCTCTGTGTTGAAAGTACACATTAATAATCCTTATGAACTGATGATTAATAACCTACAAACCGGGCTGAAAAGTTCATTACTCCATTTAAATAGGACAATAAATGAAGAACAAAATCCTGTACAGAGCTGTGATGACCTCTTTGAAGTTGTACATATTTATGCCTTTTTAAATGAGATAATAACTTTAGTTTGGTTTGTTTTTTTAACAGGGTTTCTACAAAATTCTTTCAACATTAATTAAAACTTCCAGTTGAACTGGTTCCTCTCTGTTGTTATGTTTCTTAGAGAGGTAACCACTGTTTCCAGTGTGCGGGTTATGATGGTGGAGCTGTGAGCAGATGGTTTCAGTGTGGACTGGTGGATGCTGTGGAGTGTGTCTGTGCCTCTCATGCTGTTGCTGGTACAGCTTCAGGCTCAGCTCAGACAGATTCATTCATAATCCAAAATCTGTGAAGAATCTTCCAAGATCAGAAACAGAAAATCTGAAATCTGTTTCAGGATTACTGTCCCGGCACCTTGTGGTTTGAACGGCCCCAAACATTTAATCATTTGAAAGTACAGATTACCTTCAGCAATATGGGTCAGAGTCAGACAATGGGCTTTTTATCCCCAAGGGCAAAATCTGCAAACAGCATTAGATAACTTAGTGGCTGGCAGCTCTGCAGCAGCAGCACCAACATCTGAACTCTCCCATACAAATGTATTTCTACAGCAGCAATGTGAATAGATCACAGCTGCTGGATTTATAGGAGCAGCAGGATTATTCTATGTTTACATAATCTTTACATCCCTGCAAATTTTTCTAAGCAGATAAAATGCTTTTGATGTTTTCTTAGCCTTCAGGCAGGAGCTGGTTTTCATTCATTTCACCTGAGCCTCAGTCAGAGAAATGTGCTGTCCTCCCCTCCACTGCAGACTCTGCAGCATCTCGGACAGCACCTGACCACGTCCCCTTGTTTTTAAGGTTCAGTTACAATCCTTAAAGCCCGTTCTCTACAAAACCTGTAGATGGTAAAGTTGTGATTATGGCAAATAAATAAATATGTCACAATATGAGGTGGGTCAGAGAGCTCAGGCACCTTGTAACATGAAAACTCTCTGACTCTGAATAACTAGAAAATCTTTTCAAGAATTAAAAAAGCCAAAATGATTTAACCTTTTAAACTAAAAGGTCCCCCAATTGGGGGACTCTGAGACTTGTCTCTGGTATTTTTCTATAGTTTAAATTTCAAAATAAAGCTCAGGGCTTAAGGGGTTAAATAAGTATTTAGTTGGTAGAAAGTCTGCACACAGCCCACATTTCAAAGCAGGACACATGACATCCTTCACGGACTCTGATGGTTATCATTGAGTTTGAACACAGCTCCATACAGCAGACTGTACACAGACAGAAACATTAACAGGAACTGAAAACATCTCCGACTTGTGGCGCTGCAGCTCTGTGCTCCTGAAGCTGCTGTCTGCTTTGTTGCAGTTTGTAATTCAACTTTGCAGTAAAGTATTATATGAAGATCCACTGAAGAGAGTAAAGACTTGTTTCAGTTATATAATCAGCACAGAGCACAGCCTGTCTGTCCTCCACTTCCAAAAGTCTCCATCGTAACATACAGCAAACAAGACTGGAAGTTTAATGTGATTGAAACACACACACACACACACACACACACACACACACACACACACAACCATTTACTTAATAAAATCCATTATAGATAATGAGCTGCTTCAAGTCAAGCGTGATGAAGTTGATGACAATGGTGTTGACATGAAGCACTGATCAGCACAGACAGAGGCTTCTCCTCATCTGCACATTTCTGTCTAAAAAGTCTTCACAAAAATAAATCCACCAACATGGTGACAGCATCTGAGTCTGTTTCCAATGCAGCTGCTTCTAGGAGTGTATTAGAAATGAGTGTTTACTGTGAAAGGAGACAGACAACATCAGTACTGACCTGATGATGTGATTTGTGAAAATAAGTCTGCTCTCATTGACATTTACAGCCCCCATCACTCTGTTATAATTAGTATCAGAAACTCACCAGACTTACTGCAGGATGTTCAGGAGGCAAATGTAAAAGCAGCTCAAACATCCCCTCAGACAAATGCTCCTGTGATGACCCCCTGTGAGTTTGCAGGAGCCTGCTGAGGGTCAGTACTCACCGGCTGTCAGGCTGAGAGAGAGTGTGGAGAGGAGGAGGCAGCAGAGAGCCAGAGGACCAGTCATCCTGCTGAGTGCTGCTGCTCAGGCCGAGGGATGCTCCATCTGTTATCAGAGCGCAGGACGACGGCAGCGTTTCATCTCCCATCCTTCACACTGAGGCTGCCTCGCTCCACCGCTTGGGTTTAAAGTCAGAGGAGGATTACAGCAGCTCCCTCCCTCTC
>OOFC01024350.1:0-15312 GCA_900323345.1 Pseudochromis fuscus | reverse complement strand
ACAGAAAGGTTTGCACCTCGTACTGAGTCCATGGGGCAGGATTTCTAACAGATGCCATTTCTCTTCTTGTTGTTATTTCAAACACGTCTGCACTGTTTGCCGAAGATTTAAAAATGGCGTGTTTGCAGGGACAGATTATGTACCGTGCAGTGATGATGCAACGACGCAGTGACGATTTCGACCAATAATATTTTAGTGCCTGCTCTGACCTGACCGGGTACTTTTTTTGGAACCGCAGGAGAGGAGGTACCAAAGGTACCAAGTTCCAGGTACTTTTTTGCCACTGGAAATGCACCAAAACCGAAACGAAGCAAGTAGGTACCAGTGTAAATGCGCCATTTGTTATCATTATTTACTTTTCAAAAAAAATGGATGATATACTTATTTTATTATACTGTAAAGATTAAACAGCAGTTTCCAACCTTTTCAGTTTCAGGTGTATTAGAGACATTTCACCTCTGAACTTTTCACATACCGGTAGTTTAATTTAATATGCAGTTTGAGATGTAAAAATAAAAAAAGTAAAATCCTACTTATTTTCACATTTATATTTCTCAAAATTGCAAAGATCACTATAAAAGTCCAAAAATGGCAACAAATACTCCTCCATTCACCCTTAATCATCATCTTAGATTTATCTTTTGGTTCATTGGAGGGGACACAGTCAATTTAAAGACCTCTAAACTACATAACTGTGGTTATTTATTTATTTATTGAAAAAAACAAAGTACAATACAAAAATAGGGCATTTCAAATACAATTCCCCTTTAGACAAAGATACTACATAGATTGAGCCTGACAAGGGTTTCTATCACAAACAAGGCAAAATAACTTACATCAAATAACTTCACAACACTTAATTCTATCACTCCTGTAGGTTCCCTATAGATTGCACATATTGAGCACCACAGAGTGTATCAAATAAGTTAAGAAAAGAAATAAAAATAAAGTAAATAAATGAATACCTAAGTAAAAAGCAAAATGAAATAAAATAAAATTTTAAAAATGCTGCGTGTTTGTGGGGACAGATTACGTGCTGCGCAGTAATGATGCAACGACGCAACTTTGTGTGTCCCATTGAAATTAGTCCGGGTGAAATACTATGCTTTGAGGTGTTAAAATGAAACGATTCCTCGAGGCAGAGAAAATTCCTCAATCACTTTTTGCAAATCGATTTACTCAAATTATTCGAGGAATCGTTTCAGCCCTATACCCGTGACTTTGGATGATCTGCAAAAACACATGAATCAAGCTCAACACATTTATGCTGGACATGCTGCAAAACATCTTGACTGAGCATGATTTTTACATTGATGTTTGCCAAGCAACAAGGGGGGTGCACATCGAGTGTCTATGATAATACCACATGAAACTTTATTAGTTTATGCAACTATAGATGCCAATATTGTAGTAATATTCATTTAAGTTTTGATATTATAACTATTTGAAAACCCTGTATATCAATGAAGTACATCTATCTATCTATCTATCTATCTATCTATCTATCTATCTATCTATCTATCTATCACAGTATTTAAAGGTTCTCTGTTTTATCCTACAAATGTTTTAATTTACCACTCGGTGCTTTGTGTTTGGGACTTTCTAGACAAGGGGGGAAATAGATGGGGGCATTACAAGTCTCACAAGTTATGATACTGTTTATTTTTTGTATTTCACTTGGTTTAAACTGCCCTCTTAGAGTAGAGGGCTGTGGTAGAGGACCAGTGAAGGTCACATGCACACACTGTTCTGCCTGCATTACCATTGCATGTGTATAATGGTTTCTACCACCACAGGCACAAGACCTATGTGCAGGCACAGGGAGGAAAAAAAAGATGTTTTAATTCATAATATAATTATTTTACAATCAGTACATTTGTAATGAACATAATAAACAGAGGATTGAGAACACAGTTTAATGTGTAGCACAGTGCAGACAGATGGTTTGGAACAGACCCCTGGGCAAAATTAAAACACATACAAACAGACTAGAGAGCACTAACTAGACCTAACCAGAAAGCACTCAGAGCACAAGCTTTCTACAGGGCATAACCCATGTCTCCATTAATTTGTCTCAGATATTATCATCCTGTATGTGCAGGTAGATTCACTCAGACAAGCCACTAGGATGACTACAACGTCATGAATTTTACCTGAAGACTCGAAGCATTTCACTGTTTTCAGTTTGTACCTACTGCTTCCTTCTTCATCCTCTCTGGCGCATACATGCAGCAGTGATGCTTTACTGCCCCATGATGTTTTTTGGAAAGGATCCCATCAACGGATTTTAGCTAAAATTGAATCATTTGTATGTAACAGCCAAAAAATCTGTTCAATAGTTTTCTTGCTAACAGATGGACGGACAGACAGAAAGACAAATCAAAGCTAGCTAAAACATAACCTCCTTGGCAGAGGTAATAATACTGATAGACATGCCTAATGCTCCCGTCCTACTGAAAACTGATTTTAATAAATGGCATCTTATCTTTAACACTATGATATGCAGTGTTAAACTTGGCTCAGCTTTCTTACCAAGGTTATGCCGAAAATTCATGTGAAGAGGAGCTGCTCCTTAGACAATATGTGAGTCCCTGCTAAGCTGGTGCCACAGTGTCATTATTATTATTATCATTGTAGCTCATCCAAAGAATATTTAATAACCATTCATGTCCATCCAACTAGGTCATGAATACGTTCTCGCCAGATTTTGTGGGTCTCCCTGGGGATTCCTACAAGTGCCTGGAAACCCTGCAGGGTATCCCACCCAGGTGCCCAAACCACCTCAACTGGCTCCTTTCAACAGCAGCAGCTTTGCTACGAGCTCCCTCTGAATGGCTGAGCTCCTTAACCTTTTTATTATGGGTGAGCCAAGGAACCTTATGGAAAAAACTCATTTTTGCCACTTACATTGACATTTTCATAACCACAGGTAAAGGCTGGAGCTCAGATTGACAAGTAATTCAAAAGATTTGCCCTTGAGCTTTAATGCTCCATTTCCACCCCATTCTGCTCTCACTTGTGAACAAAACCTCAACAGCTCATTCCTGACCCGGAGGGAGCCGTCCACTGTTTTCCAGCACAGAAGCATATCCTCAGACGAAGGTACCGACTCTCATTCCAGCCGCTTCACACTTGGCTGCAAGCCATCCCAGTACATGCTGAAAGTCATGGTCTGATGAAGCCAACAGAAGAGCAGAGAGTTGTAAGGAGCAGAGAGGCTATTCTGAGGTCCCCGAACCAGACACTCTCCTCCTCCCCCTGGCTGTGCCTTGAGATCCTGTTTGTAAAAACTCACAAACAGAGTTGGTGATAAGGAACTGCCCAGACGGAGGCCAACACCAACTCACAACATGTTGCCAAGAATATGGACACAGCTCTCACTCCAGCTCTGGAAGGACAGGGTGGCGGGTACCAGTGGTCCCAGTGCCTCATACGCCCACAGTAACCCCATGCAATATGTTGACGTGAACCCTGGAGTCGAAGGTGAAAATTAGCACTTTAACCACAGAGCCATTGTTTCATTTCAAGTCCTGTGTCCTGGAAAAAGCACATCAGAAATTCACTGTCACTGCTCTAATATATTGTGACTGGGTTTAATAAAATAATCAAAGCACTCATTTGAAAGACCGTGTGCTCATATTATTACCCTCTTTTCATCTGTGAATGTGAATGAGGTCATAGTAAAATATAAAAATTTATGAAAAAATGAAGTTAAAAAGTGATTGTGCAGTTTTTGCACCTCGAGGTTTGTCCTGAAATTAAAACAGAAAAAATAATTAAAAACTACAGTTTCAACATCATAATGAAAAACAAATTGCACCTTGTGAAACTGCAGACGTGTTGGCAGTGATCATGTTTGGGCACTGGTGTGTGGCACAAAATGTTTGATTGCCCAATACGCTTATCACTTGAAAGTAGATATTGGAAAAACACAGAATAAACACAAAAATAAAGTCATTTAGTCATTACTGGTGCATTTGATGTTGTTTAGATAACCTCAGTGAAGTACTTATTGGCTAAGTATTTTTAGATAAGAGTTGGTGGGGAAATGTAGTTTGGGCTTGAAACAGCTTTTTGGTTCAGTGTTACTCACCAGAGTACACTGTGTGTTCTCTTGAGGTAAAATAAATGTGTTGAATGTAAAATGGTCGCAAACACAATTTTTCTGTTAACAGGCTGCTTTTACATCCATGTTTTCTTCTTCTTTCCTGCATTTGTGAACTGATTTTTACCTTGTCAGTGCCTTTCTGCTACTTGATGATCAATAAATAAATAAAAATTAAAAAGATAGTACTGTTAAGGTTTGGCTCAAAGTGCCTCCAAAGTGCTATAGTTTTATTGACATCCAGTGATAATGTTATTCTGTTCAATTTTTCTTTTAGAGGACAGTTGTTATGCTGAGCTCGTTGAGCACATCAAAGAAGGAAGGTCCAGTAACAGGAGACTTAACAGAAACAATCATCAGGTCAGTAATCAGTGATGTGGTGAGAGTGTGGGGTGCTGTGCTTGACACCTCACCCATAACCAAACCAAACAACACCAAGGAGCCTGCCCAGAGTCAGAGAGCAACAGGAACAGAGAAGAGAGAGCACCATCTTGGATTGTATCAGCTTTTAAGAGCCCCAAGCTGGTGAAGCCAGTCCCCCAGAGAGGAGGGCAGGGCCCTGCAATCAAGGAGAGAGCAGTGGGAGAAACAGACGCAGGAATACAAAGACATACTGGTCTAAGGCCTGTGGCGTCACACAATCTTCTGATAATTCATCCACGAGAGCTCAGTGTCCATCCAAGGACAGCTCCAGATTCAGTCTCCAAACACTGTCTATGCAGAAACAATAATTGAACTTCTGGAACCTTGAGAGCCCAAAATAGCTCCTCCTACTTCACTACACACAAGGGCGCTTGGATCACTGTGGATCAGTGCGTAGTTACAGATTGCACAACGCAGTAGTGGAGCATCCATTTCATGCTATTTTAGTCATTTACCTTCATTTTCCCAGGAGAGTTCCCAGGGTCAGACCCCACTTTACTCAAACATGGCTGCAGCTGTGATTGAATGAATCATATACCACAGTAATCACGAGTGATGCAGTGATCATCACGGTACAATTCCAATCTATTCATCCTCAGTGTGCTTTGGTAATAGTTAAAGGAGTTATAGGATTAAAATAAATAGAATTCTTCCCCCTTACTAGATATTGGCTGAAATAGTAAGAGATAAAACTGTAACCATTTTCTCTCGCTCTCTCTTTTTTGTTGAATAATAAACCTTGTACCGATTTTCTCCAATCACCTGATCTCCTCCACCCAGAGCAAAGTATGTCAAGTCCTCACAGACGAATCTCCATTTCATTTTCGTCTCCTTAAAACTGAAGTGCATAAATACTCCTGTTATTCTAATCGGAGGCTGTGTGCCACCGAGTGATTGGCTGATAGCTGATGACTCATTTCAACAGGCTGGTGTGGGGCTGGCAAGAAGCGGGTGGGTGGGTAGGTGGATGGTGTTGGTGAAAAGAGGGAGCAGGAGGTGGGAGTAAAGCTTTCACCCACCGCTTGTGTGCAGTGTTGCTGTAACACACAAACACACAACATAAATACTTGCAAAAGGGAATCAACTTCATCTATACACACTTCCCTGGTTGTGTTTCTGTGTTCACCTCTCCTCCGTGGTCGCCTGTAGCCATACTGGAGGAGAGACACAGAGCCTGTGGGAGAGAGGAGGAGAGAGGGGGAGAGAGATAGAGTGAGGGAGACTTGTGCTGATCACAGAGTCTGCAGCCCCCAGCCTTCCCTCTGCTGCTGCTACAGTACGTGTGAGAGGCAGGGAGGGAGAGGCAGCAGAGGCAGAGCTGCTGTTTGTCTCTGAGACTCGGAGGGAAGAGGAGAGCGCTGTGAGCTGTGCAGTGCAGAGCAAAGCCACTCAGTCCTCTGGTATGTGTCCAGTGTGAGCCACTCAGTCCAGTCCCTGCGCACCTCCGCCGCCGCCGTCTGAGCAGCCTCGCACACCAGGACTTTGACACACAAACAGGTGAGTCTCTTCAGCCTCATGATGAAACACTCAGCAGTGGAGTGCTACAGTTTGACAGTTATTACAATTTTACTGTTGTCTGTAGAACAATGTAAATATGTGACTGTATTTATATGGATGATTTAACAATACCACACAGATTGCTGAAACTTAAGAAATGAAGTGTACCTACCATTTTCTTTGTGTGTGTGTGTGTGTGTGTGTGTGTGTGTGTGTGTGTGTGTGTGTGTACATGAGACAGGTGGGGGTGTTTTTTTTTCTTTTTCTTTACATGCTTGTTTACGTCTTGACTGACAAGTAACAAAGACCACTGGGACTTGGGGAAAGCGTTTCCTCTGATTGGAGCGAATGATTTCATCCCCTTTCCCCCCCCATGTGTAAATCCATGTGTCCCTGTAAGAGAAAGTGGGTGGAGTGGGAACTGTTTCAGCTCTGCTACTGTTCTCACAGTCTTGTTTAGAAACAGAAGAAAAAAACATGATGAAGACAGTGCCATCTCATATGCTGTGCTTTAGGCAGACAGCGTTTGCTGGAACGCAGATTGTGCGTACGTCTCAGCCCGCAGTGTGTCTGTGTGGACACAGTAGTTTGTCGACAACTGTCAGTTATATCTGCGGGTGTTTACGTTTCAGATTTATGCTGTTTTTCTTGAGCTTAGCTTGAGTCTTTTGTTTCAACTGCGCAGCAGAAGTACTGCATCCATTCCTAACTGCTGTAGCACTGACACAACACGATGGCTGTGGTGTAAGATTGAAACAATATTCTCAGTTCACCGTCTAATCCATTACATAATGATAAGGTTCCCACCAACCTGGCATGATTTCAGAAATCGAGCTGACATCTAATCGAAGATCTATCTAATGAGCCAGATTATGCCTGGCTTTGTTTTTTTTTCTGTAAAACTACATCCACACGGTCTCAGTATGTTCCTCATTTGGTATGAAGTTGTCATATTGAATGGCTAATTTTGTTGCCTATATGTTTTTTTGTTTTGTTTTGTGTTTTTAATAGCATACCTATGAGTAATATCACAATTTCAAATCGTCATATTGATAACGATTTGTTTGTTTTTACTAATTGCTTTCAGCTCAAACTTCATTATTTGTGTTGAGACACGAAGCTGTGCAGCTCTGAAGCTCTGATTTAGCACCTTCTCCTCCATGTTAGTATGTAACACTTGTCGCTTGTACTGCATCCTGGGATGTAATTGTGTGTAATGGCAGCTCATGAGTGTTTACCGCAGGGAACCAGCAGGTTGGTCCAGATTTTTTTTTTTTTTTTTTTTTAACAACTTGTTGAATCGACTTCAGTTCTTTTGAAGTTGGCAGTTCAAGTAAGTCTTAATCTGCCATGACCTGGTTCGAGCCTGTATGATTTGCTTAAAGAGAAGACAGAGGAACACAAGCTTTGAGTGGAAGCGTATGGCTGAATGAGATTTCACAGAGAGACATTGTCAGTGTCTAGATGGCTTAAACCCCTGAGCCATGACCGTGATCTGGACTGCCATTGACAGTGAAAAATCCCCTCAGTGTTTGTCTCTCTCACTGTGGATGCTGCTGTTGTTTGCCTCCGACTGTCAGTCTGTCAGTGACTGTGATGTTGAGGAATCAGCCCCAGCTCCCCGTTGACCCTGCCACATCCCTTTATCACCCACCCTCAATATATCTGTCCCCCTATCTATCTATCTCTCCATCCATCCATCCATCCATCCATCCATCCATCCCTCCCTTCATGTTTTCTCCCACCAGGTTTCAAATGTTTGTCTCTTCACTTTCGCCGAGCACCTCCCTCCACCCCTCTCCGCTCTGGTCGCCACAGAAACGGCTGATTCAGGAAGGGTGGGCGGGTGTCTCAGAGCTCTTGCTGCTCTGCCCCATGCGGTGCTTTCACAGTACATTTCTGCTTCTGTGCTGCTTTTATGGCCCTGATATGCTGACAGTTCAGGTGGCTCAGTCAGATGTTATACAATTGTATCAACTACACAAAGCCTGTTTGTTCAGTTCCCTCAAAGGACATGTTCAGTATTAAGAGTTGCATTGCCATTCATGTTCAGTTTTTCCTCGAACAATGGATCCCAGGGAGTCTCTTCATTGCCCACCAACAAATCACTATTGCTGAGAGATCATTTATCTGGATAGAATTTGGTAAATATGTGACAACATCATTTGTGTTTTTGCTGTAAATAACCGTCTCCTCATCCATCTTGTGGTTAGGTAATGTGAGAGACTGCAGGCCTATTTTTACTTAAACATATATGGCACCTGGGTCAGAGTCACACTGTATGTGTTTAGAGGCTTCACTGAGGTGATTAATAATGTACCATACCATGACGGAGTCATTTAATAATAGATATGCCATGACCTTTCTCTTACATAAGGTTGAGGAAACAGAACAAGAGTGATGGAATACAAGATTGCAATGAACAGATGAAATTGAAGATGTTTTCTTTCTGTCTTTCTTTCTTTCTTTGTATAAATTACCTCATTTACATCCATGTTTTACAGTGGACCTCCCACTCAAAAAATACTGAACGCCACATAAAAGGTTTGCTTCTGTAATTACAGATGAATTTATCAGAGGTGCCTTTTTTGTGTGTGTTTTTTTTCCCATTTTGTTGCATTTTTAGGAAAGCTCTGGTTGCCATGGTGATAGTTTGTACAGTAGCTTTAAAAAGCTGCTTTTAGAAAATGCTCCTGAACAGGAAATGAAACCTGTGTTGCACCGCAGTCAATTCCACGCAGGACCCCAGGAGTTCGTCCTGCTGTGCCTGATTAAATTAAAATGGGTATTGTATTCAGTCAGGAGTGCGAAGTGTAGACCAGCTCTGTCTAAATTGTTGTGCTCCGTGAAAATCAGGCTTTTTGTTTTTGCATTCAGTGTACAAACACAATATTGATCAGAGAATCTTTCTGTGGAATATCTCTGACAAATGATCTGAAACAAAGTTACTCACACTTAATATTCACCCACTTGCTGTTCAAACAGAAACAAGAAGCGTGTCTAGTGGCTTCAACCAATATGAATCCTTACAACTTCCTCATAAAACTATTTGATCTGATTTGATTTTATTAAATACGTGTTTTCAAACCAAAAGGTATAAATACATGCAGGTTGCAGTAGATTTTCCACCCTGCAGTGTTCAGCCATTACAGTCAGTGGTGACGCAGCCAGAGACTCATACAGCACACTGCAGACCCGTCACGAGACACAGCCAGAACAAAGAGCCCACACTGTCATCTAGGAGAAGATCTCAACGCAGAAGCAGCTTTTAAACAACGCATCAAATGAGTGTAGAGCAGGAGAGTGTGACATACAGTATGACGCCATGTGCTCAAACCTGACTGGCTACTTCTCCTACACTGCCCTGTGTATCTCTGTGGCACTGCTGGTCTCAGATAGGGACACTTTTACATCACTTTGATATCTCTAACTGTTGGTTTGTACCTGTTTACTGTTCTACATAAACAATGAGCTATAAATATATGAGGGGGAGTTCACAAATGATGACAACCATCAAATCACTGTAGGTCAGCAAAATAATAATTAAACCACAATGGTGAGTTTGTAAACAAGGAATCAAACACTTGGTTTTAAGATCAAAATGATACATTTGTTAACAAAGAATGAAAATGAAATCTGACATTTATAGGTTTAGACAGCATTGGTGTAATAGTTCATGTGAACCTAATTAAAATAAGCAACAATGAGGTTTTTTCCACAGAAATTGAATTAAATAAACAGATATAAATCAAAATAAAGTGAATAACCCTTAGTTAGTCGTCAACTACCTCCTACAACCCATGTAAAAGTGATGTTTCAAAATTTTCCTACAATATACAAAAAAGATGTAATCATACACGAAGCCACTAAATGTACATTCATGTCATGTACAATGGAGAGGGCCCTACACATTGGATACACACTGTTCCTGGAGCTGGAGGAAAAAAAGGAAAGTTTAAAGAGCTTGGTTTAACGTCAGAGGTGACACAGCACCATAAACTAACTAAAGCTATAACCCAGTAGCATGGAGTACTAAAGAAAGTCTGTGAATCACAACCGATAAAATAAAACTGTCTGCGAACTCTCTGCGATAAGAAGAAGGAACAGCTGTAGGTATTCTGCAATAATACAGGCAGCTGGCCAGCATGAACCTGATTTATAATTTTAATAAAGAAGCACAGTTGTCAATGATAAATGTAAAAATGAGCTTAAAATAGTCGACCTGGGACCAAGAAATCCACTGGACCCTTGGCCCGAAGAAGTCTTCCTCATAAAGCAATAAAATGTCAGGTCATACAGCTGACTTTTAGAAAATCCAAAACTAAATTGATCCCATCAAATGCACTATTTACATCTGTTTAAGTAACATTGTCCAAAATCTTCTTAGTGTTCCACAAATATTGAGGAGCAGCTAAAACATTGGCAGGTTAGTTTAAAATTTGAAACCTTTTTTTAAAATTAAATTAACATTCAAAAACATTGGGGATTGTACAACACCTGCAATAAAATAAAATAATCTGGTACAAAGCTGTTGCAGGTCTGAATCAGTAAGATCTGTGACTTTGATCGTACACCTCAGCTAACACATACCTGTTAGTTGAGGCTGATGAAATGCTAACAACAAGCACACACTTACATCGTAATTTGATGGAGCAGTTTATCCTGACATGATTATGTTTATAAGATTTTAAAATATTAACAGCAAGAAGTCACATGTCATGTAATGAGGTTTTTCTCCTTGATTATTGACACTTCCTTCTTTGTCTTTATTCTTACTGCACTCAACAGTGACGGTGACTGATTTTTTTTAATAAGTAATAATAAGTTGACCTTTTAACTTAATCATCCTGGTGAAGGATTAGATAATGGTGTCAAAATGTTGCCAGCAGGAATTAATTAGATAACCTCCGTGGTAATCTTGGGGTGTTAAAAAGGGTAACCTGATGCTAAAAGAAAAACACAGCGAGAGGACATCAGGTGAATTATGTTTAATATCATGTAGACTGCTTGGTTTTATTTCCATGTGGAGTAAAAGGTGTATGTTTACCCTCCAACCGGTAGTTAGCACAATCAAGCTCCTCCTGAAGTGGATCCTGGATGATTCCCTGCGGCTGGCTGCTGTCTGATGACTAATGTTCTCCCAAGCGCCATATTAACGGCCCTTAATTGGTTAGAATAAACCAATCATTATCCTGCTCATTAAAGCTTATTGTAGTGCTGAGACCGCCGTGACTTGATCATGGCAAACTTTTGTAATTGTTCCCAAAGCTGCGTCGTGGTCCTGTTTGCGACGTTATTCAGGATTCATCAGCACCGACATCCTGACTCACTTTGGTTCTTTAAAGATTCCTCAGCACTTAGTGTCGGGGTGTTTCTGCACCAACTTCATCGCTCTGGCCAAAAATTCCCATCTGGACCCGTTCTTCCTACCATCTGCTCCTCTGCTCTCTCATTGGCCAGTTGTGAGGCTGCTAGTTCAAACGGCCCCCACACACTTTTGTTGGATGAAAAGAAAGAAGGAGGTGGAATGGAAGAATAGACGAGGAGGACACAGAGACACAGAGGTTCGTAAAGCCGAGGGTTTAAACTCGATTCACCACAGTGCATTGCTTCACAGTACGTCTCAGCAGTTTCCACCCAATCTTTGTGTATCCCAGAAAGTGCTGACTGGCTTACGATAGGGATCGCTAAAAGAACAATACATAGTTTATGCTTAGTCAGAGAAAGACTGTTTCCCTGAAATTAAAAGTTGCAGAGAGAATCAGGGACAAACAGAGACTTCAGCCAGAGTGCAGGTGTATGGATTACAGCCAGAGGAGAGTGACAGCCTGATGTAAATGCTGCTGCTGCTGCTGTTGGTGCTGTTGGTGCTGGTTTGGCCTCACTAACTGAGAGATACGAGGAAAGTTACCTCTGGGGGAATCATCTGTGGTGCTCCTGTGCCCTGAGGTTTAATGCTCACTCTGTCCTCACACTAATGGTGTCGTTACTGGACTTCTGAAATAGCCTTTTCATGCTCACCAAAATGTGAAGGCACACACACATAAAGTGCATACAAGTCAACTCATTTTCACATGCAAAAACTCTCAGATGGACATAAAATCCTCAAGGTAAACACACTGTAAGTAGGCAATGAAAAAAATATTGACCACATGGCTTCATAAATATGACTGAGATTATACTTCACACTGATATTTACAAGTAAACACTGTAAACGATGTGAAATGAAAGAAAACATTTGCTGTGTTTGCAGTGTTACAACATCCCATTTGTCGTATGTCAAGCACCCTCTCAAAGTGATGTCATTTCATAACTGCCTCATCACATATTTGTGCATATAGAAACTTACCATACGATATAATGTATTACTGTTGTTTTCAAATGTGTTAGTGATTCTTTAGCCTTTGAAGTCATTTTGTTCACTGTAACACTACAGAATAAGAAGATATGCTTCTACAGCCTCCTGATTAACAGTGATTATCAATCAATACAACCCATTTATAAAGGACACACTCTTACAATACATGATTTAACCATACACTGTAAATATCGTAGTTATTAATAACGAATGAAGACTCTTTCTTATTGGACTCAAACTTTTTGCAGAATACATAATCAAACATCTGTTCATTTTAGTCCTTTGCTTTACAAATTGCACATTTCAACCTTTTACATCATAACCTTTCTGAAAACTTCTCTATGTGTTGTATTTAACAGTATATAATACATGTTCATAACCCACTTTAATGCAGTTGTAAACAAATATAGCTCGTCATTCTTGAATACATTTGTACATATATTAGGAATTAATAAATGTAACACCTCCTGTGGGCACTCATAAGTGGAGGCTGGTGTAAAAACTGATAATGACAATATAGTAAAACACAGCTGTATGGGAAAAAAAAAAATCACAAATATTTTCATTAAACATTGTATTCTGCTTATAAATGTTAAGTACTAGTATATGTAGCATTTTATTAAGCAAAACATTTTGAAAGGTTTTGAATTCATTATTGAGAAAAGGTTTAGGATGCAGTTTAGTTCTTGGGCCAAACTCTTCTGAAATGCTTTGAGCTCTTTGTCAGCCTTTTACTTATTGGAGCACTTTTAAAGATGGCAGGCCTCGATTGATCTCCAGGTCACAGAGAACGGACAAGAGTGCGTAAATACAGAGCTGGAAAGAGCCCCAGCGTCCTGGCACCAAATTCAGTAGAGACATTTTTGCTGTATTGTGTCCCCTCCCCCCTCCCCCTTATATTTTCTGGTGCTCCACCAAATCCAACCCTCACATTGGATCAAATATATAGTTTTGAACTCCAGTTTTTTCCCCCAGTTTATCTTTTTCACAATTCCACCTGTCTCCTCGTATCAGTCTCATGACTTCATCTAAAACACCCTTCGACTCCAAAACAATTCAAAATGCACAAAAACAACATGAAGTATATTTCTTTTCACATCTGCATTGAAATACCGTTTTCACAAAAACAGTCAGTAATTAGGATGAGATGGTGGATAAAGCAGTTCAGTTAACTATTGTGCTGCTTGGTGAAGAGATAATCAGAATAGTTCAGCATTCATTTTGATTCAATCCAAAACAGGAGAAGGTGGCACATTGTATATTTTTGATTATAGCTGCCAATCTCAATGCTGTGTCACTACTGTCACAGTTCAAAATGCCTTATATGTGAATTCAGCTTACGTTTGTTTAGTGTGGGAAACATAGTAAAATGCAAATGTCAGCACGCTAATACTGTTCTCAGCGACAATTAGCTGATGTTTTTCATGTATAATTTATACCATGTTCACAGTCTTAGTTTAGTACGTGCAGCATGCCCTCAAATGCCAATTAGCACTAAACACAAACTACAGCAGAGGATGAATTTTAAAATGTTGACCTCACAATGGTGCTAGGAGTCATTAAAATTCACCCTGAGGGGGACATGTGTTTCATATACACTAAATTTTATGGCAGTTTATAAAATAGTGGTGGATAGATTTCAAATTGCATCTCATTGTCCATCCCTGTAGTCTTGGTAACAATTAGTACGACTCCCTCCGTTTTATTAAAAGGAGTTAGAGGCTATTCATAATTTAAGATGATTTAATTTCAGATTTTTCCAACAAGGCAGTTTATGTAAAGTATATAAATGTAAAATTGACTCTAGAGATGATGTGTAAAGAGCTAACAATGTTGTGTGATGCACTAAATCCTCCATTTCCTTGAAGCTACAGGGGAATGACTTCACAGGCCAAAATCTTTGGTTTCCTCTAATGAGCTCTGCGTCACTCTACACAGCTTTGACGAGACGAGAATGTGATGCAGGCAAAGCTGTTAACTATTACACCTCCTTTGTGAAAACCACACACATACACATGCTCAACTACTTTCGAACCAACAGATCCTCTCCATTGCCGCACCACCTGCCTCTCATCAACCCCCTCATCAAGCAGAATAAGATCACTGTTGATCCACTTGTCTCAGCCCATGGCGTAGCAACAGCGCTCCCACTGCAGGGCTCAGCTGTTCCCTCAGGGCTCCCTGGAAGCCAAGAGTATAGAAAGGTGCTCACAGCCTACACACTCACTTCATGCCTCTCCCTCTCTCACTTTCTGTTTCTCTCTTTTTATAAACACATCATTTTCTGCTCTTTACTTGTACTGTTTTTCTCCTGTATGAAAAAGTGGACAAGTCAGTCACACACAGGAGATGTCCACTAGTGGTAAACAACTACTTTTCTTTAATTCACTGTTGAGATATTTTATTTGAGTAATTTAGTTTATGTCACTTCACCCCACGACATTTCAGAGGGAAATGGTGCACTCTTTTGGCGCATTTACACTGGTACCTACTCGCTTCGCTTCGCCTCGGATCGCTCGGGATTGGTCCCCCTTGGTTGCATTTACATTGCCGAGGATAGATCGTGACATCATCTTTTATGCAATTCTTTCGTTTTCAATCAGCTCCCACTGAATTTTCTCATCGGCGACTAATGACAGAAAGGTTTGCACCTCGTCCTGAGTCCATGGGGCAGGATTTCTAACAGATGCCATTTCTTTTCTTGTTGTTACTTCAAACACGTCTGCACTGTTTGCCGAAGATTTAAAAATGGTGTGTTTGCGGTGACAGATTACGTGCCGTGCAGTGATGACGCAACGACGCAGTGACGATTCCGACCAATAAGATTTCAGAGTACCTTCTCCAACCTGACCAGGTACTTTTATTTTTGGAACTGCAGGAGAGGAGGTACAAAAAGTTCCAGGTACTTTTTTGTCAGTGTAAATGCACC
>OOFC01024347.1:0-10326 GCA_900323345.1 Pseudochromis fuscus | reverse complement strand
CAGGTGAAGGTGGTGGAAGTTGACCTTCAGTAATCTTCAGAGTAACTGTTGTGGCGTCACAGTTTGAAGATTGTTTCAGGTGAGAAATGAGTTGTTTTTACTTCAAATATGTTGTTAATTAATCAACTTAGAGCTCAGACGTTTTTGGAGATATGAGCTCTCACTACGACCTCTGTCAGCTGTTCGACCGACTGGGGACCCCTGTTGTAGATTGAACCGATCTATTTAGTGGTTTTCCTCACTGACTATAACCGTGCAGACTGTCGACTTGTGGGGACAAATGTTTCCATGCGATGACAACGATGCAGTGACAATTACGACCGATGAGATTTTAGTACCTGACCGGGTATTTTTTTGGAACTGCAGGAGAGGAGGTACTAAAAACTCGCACCACAAACCGAGGCGAGCAGGTACCAGTGGAAAAGCACCATCAGGGCTGTGGTTAGTTTGATTGTTAGCTCTGCTCTTCATCTTTCTGAATCTACACGAGTGACTTGCAGCTGACCTGGACCACTGGGTGCGGTGGGGGCTGCACTGGCTCCACCGATCCCTCCTCCTCCAGCAGGGTCGACGCGATGAAGCTGAAGCCTCTGAAGAGCTGGTGAGCTCCGGCGCTGGGAGGCACGCCGGGGGAGTCTGCAGGATAATTGGGAAAGTCAGTGCAGTGAAGACCTAAGGATGCTGCGACACGGTCAGATAAACCATAGAGGAAAGACACGGAGTCGAGTGTTACTACTGCAGCTTTGACCTCTGACCTTTAGGTGTGCGGGAAGTGAACTCGGAGTCAAAGTAGAAGGTGTCGTCTGGACGTGCTACAGCTGGTCTGAACGGAGGCTTTACTTCTTTTCGGAAGAGTTTCTGAAAGGATGATTGAATGCAGTTTTTAAATCTGTAATTTGCTAATTTACTTAATAGTCCAGAGACAGACACTCACATTCCAGTCTATGGTGGAGTAGAAACCGTGACGTTTAATCTCCTCTGCGCCGTCGGCACCGGACCCTACGAAGAAACCATTTATCAGCATCAGATAAAGACAAACACACAGCACAACCCGTCCCCGTGTCAAACAGACTGAACGTCGTGTTCCTCACTCGATACCAACCCAGTCTGTTGGCAGGGTTTCTCTTGAACAAAGCCCTGAGCAGAGACTGGGCCTCAGCACTCAGGAACTGAGGCATACCAAGACGCGCCCTGCAGGGAGAGGCAGACGGCACACAGCTTTAATTATTACACCAGATACCGAGCGAGGCGTTTTCAATCGCTACAGTATGGCGACAACAGGCTTTTGTGGAGCGAGCTGTTCTTGCACCCAGATGGCACTCACTTCAAAATCAGATTCATAGTTTCCTTGCGGTCCTTCCCTTGAAACGGCAGCGCTCCCGTCAGCATCTCGAACTGGGAGAGACAAATTTACTCAGTTGAACGTCTGAATATATTAACTCAGTGGCAGAGAAATACAATTATCTGAGTGTTGACTGTTTGGATGTTTTCCCCTCTCACCATTAGTACTCCGAACGACCACCAGTCGGCGCTGTGGGTGTGTCCCTGCCTGTTCACAACCTCTGGTGCCATGTACTCCACCGTACCACAGAAGGAATAAGCTTTCTTCTCATGATCAATAGCTTCTTTACACAAGCCGAAATCTGGAAAACACAGCCACAAAAACAATGTTTGAGTCATTATTAGAAACTAGAAACAAACAGGGACAGAGACGGCTTCATCAGTGTGACTTTTACTGCCTCCCTACAATCTCCTGAGGTCACCTTTAGGTCCATGGCAGCGGGACCCGGGGTAAATACACGCTGGTTATCTTTGATGACGATAAGATAGAGTGTAATAATTAACCCGGGGACCTTATACAGGCCCGTATGCAGATATCTGCAGCCAGCTAGATAAGGCTGTCACCATGCTGTGAGTAATGAAGGTCGTAGAGGTGGAGGATGGGAGAGCGTCCCACAGCAGAGACCGGGGAGTGGGGAGACTCACCTGTGAGTTTGATATGTCCCTCCTCATCCAAGAGGATGCTGGAAGAAAACAATGTGAAATGTTAGAATAAGAAACCTTAGTCTGTGCACATTCAAACAGAGACTCCATCAGAGCATCGACTCCTGTTCATGCTCATTTTCATATACCTGCTCTACCCCGAGTTAGTGTCAGTTTTTGTTTTTCTTTGTTTCTTGTGTTTTCTTTGTCTTCATGTCCAAACTATTTCTGTTTTTATGTACAGATTGTAGATGTGTTTTTGTACAGTGATGTCTTTTATTCCTGCTTGTCCCAGGTCATGTTTGGAAATGAAAATCAAACGTTTTTACCTGGTTAAATAAATGTCAAATAAAAAAATAAAAGTAATATGGACTAAAACATCTCTTTAAACTGGGTTATCATGTGTATACTCATGGTCAACATACAATGGAAGTTAAATTATGACTGAAACTAAGAATTCATGGGAGTATTTGGAAATAAATAACTCCGTCTCTGAAAGTTCGTCTTCCCCCATCATGGACCATTTCACGGAGGCTGCCATTTTGAATATTTCAACCAATCAGAAAAGTTCTTCATACAATGCTGTTTGAAGTGATTTAAATATGACACATGCTGACGTATGTTTTCTGTTTCATTTTAGTGGTAAAACTGAGGTACAGTGACAAAGTGTGTGAGCCCTGCCTCCACACTCCCCAGGAAAAATAACTGCCCACTCCTATATGATCTGTGTTTTACATAAGAACTGTCACAAGGACAGAGGACGGACAAACACTGGGAGCAGATACCAACAGCTGGTGGCAGCAAAACACCACGAAAAGTAACAGAGAGAAAAAAAAAAAAGACACATAATGATACATCCATGATAAGGTAGGAATCCATTCATACTGTCTGTAATATCTATTCTAAAGTTCTATTGTTTTACTTATATTTCCATTTCTTCATCTTTTATCAACACTCACTTTTATTGCTATTTTAATGCATTATTGCTTTTTGACTCTGGCTGTAAAACATTTGAATTGCAGTTGATTTGTATGAAAGGTGCTATATACATAAAGCTTGACTGAATGGTTGACAGTGCAGTACACCAGCGGTCCCCAACCTTTTCTGCACCACGGACCGGTTTAATGTTGGCATTATTTTCATGGACCGGCCCTCAAGGTGTGGAAGATAAATACAGCGAAAATAAAATAACACGACCGGCATAAAAACGAATGTTAAGTTGTGTTTTTACCCCTTGCAGAGAAGCTCTTCAAAGACGTTTGTTTGTTTACTCATTTTCGCTAGCTTGCGGGCTAATGTTTTGGCTAACGTATACATATCAGGTGCTACGTCGTATCACGTGACCGAGACAAGCGTACTGACGTCAAGAGGCATCGGCAAAAGTTAAGTTGGAGAGCATCCGGTCGTTTTTTCAAAATAAAATGTCTTTCAGACTCTAATAATCAATAAAACGGAAATTATATTTTTACTTATTGTTTCTGTGGGGCCAGGTAACAACTGTCTCACGGACCGGTAACAGTCCCCGGCCTGGGGACCACTGCAGTACACAGTATGTATTAATAGGATAGAGAGATGTTTCTAAGCACTGAATAAAAACATCACTACGGTCTTGGTGCACAACTTATTTGATTAATCCAAATAAAAACCTTGTCCTGAGTGAAAGGTTAGAAATCCTGTAATCCTGCAAGTGAAAAGTGTGGATCCAAGCAGCATAACTCATGAAATATGCAGGTTTTTGGTGAATATGTGCATTGTGGTGACAGTACAGGCCTGATGTTTGTTCTTACTTCTCAGGTTTAAGGTCCCTGTAGATGATGCCCAGGCTGTGGAGGTGGTCCAGCCCCAGCGCCAGCTCTGCAAGATAAAACTTCACATCCTCCTCTGTGAACATCACCTGGGAGATGCAGAGGAACAGCAAACGTTATAAAGGAAGAAGAATAACAGCACAAGAGCCAGACAAAAGGAGGGGAAATTAGATAAGTATTTGTCAGCAAGTGAGATAAATGACTCGACTGAGGAGTTTGGAAAACAAAGTCTGACCTCAGGCCAGCAAAACACCACAATTTACTGCATCGCACACTCACCTCTTTAGAAAGTCTGGTGAAGAGATCTCCACCTCGGAGAAAGTCCAGGATCAAGTACAACTTCCCCTCAGTCTGGAAAGCTGCACAGTGCAAACAGTTTATTCACATTTGTCCAGTGATCAAGTGAGATATCAGAGCAGTAACCTACAGATCAGCTGGTGTGTTCAGATCCAGTAACATCAGTAACACCTTGGTAAATAAAGGTATCAGGTTGACTCACCGTAGTGCAGTTTGACAACAAACGGGTGGTTGACGTCTGCCAGGATGTCTCTCTCCATCTTGGTCCTCACACGGTCTCTCACTGAAGGATCAATCAGGATCAATTAGACTTTAATTTGCCTTTAATGTGCCTTTATGAGTTATTAACACTCACTGGAAAAACACCAGTGATCAATAGGAACAGTGGCAAGTTCATGATAATTAATAATTACATTTACTAGTTACTTGTGTCAAAAAGTAATGCCGTACTTTACAATTTCTGCACAACAGAAGTAATCCATTACAAAGAAAAGTCATGTTTGCATTACTTTTTATTACTTCTGCTTCTATTGCTGTGGACTGTTCAACTCTATGTACACTGGCCTCATTTAAACTATGATGAAAGGAAGCAGAGCAACAACAACACAATTAAAATCCTTTCACGGGAATATTTATTGAGACTGTAAAATGTCCTCAAACCGAGCATCAGTTCACTGCCTTGTTGTCGAGAAGCCACAGGATGAGGCTGGTTTAATATCAATAACCAGACATAATGTTAAATTACAAAAACTACTGTCTATGGGCTCCGACATTTCTGAAAACATCAAATACGTCACAACTTACAAACTCAAATCTCCCACAAAAAAATGACGTGGTGAGTATCACATGAGGGCGACGTTCACATGGACTCCTCATGTTTTATGCATAGATTACGAGGTATTAAAAACAACTTTGATGTGATATATGTTGCAATTTGCTGAAGTAATATTTTGGATTAAATCTAATTACTGCCTTGTGACATATGACTTTTCATTTTACTCAAATGTACAAAACAGCTTCTCATGAGAAATCGAATCAAGTAACTAAATGTTAACCTGCACTTATGATCAATACTGGATCAAAATATTGAAATTATAGGTTTTTTAGGATTAAGATACTGTGACATATGGACATAAATAAGTCTGAAGGAAAAACTTTCTCGAACAAAAACACCACAAACTTCAATATACAAGTAACAACTAAAGTTACAATTTACATGAAAATATACTTTAACTTCATTTATACACATTCTTCAGTATAGTATATTTAACAATTTGTAAAATCTGCTGTATTTGGATTTGTCCTTTACTATCTATCAATTAATATCAATCAATAGGCTCTGAATCTTTTCTACTAGTTTTATTTTTTAACACTGTCTTTCACTTTGGCTCGATCTGGCTCTTGAAATGTGTTTATGTACCTGTACTGGCATTACTGAATATCAGAAAGTAATCAAGTATTTTACCACCAAAAGTAACTGCTTTAGTATCGCCATCACTCCCGACACTGATTATTTTAACTTCAACATCAGCAGCCTGCCAAAGCCCTTCAAAAGTTCTCCCTCATCCTCCTGCAGACTAACGACGGCTGAATTCACTTGGAAATAAATTGGATTGGAGTCTGTGTTCACTGTGGTGCATTCAGCGTGTTAATTAGTCTTTGGTGTTCGCTGTGTTCTGGCTGAATCCAGGACTGCGGCTCGTTAAACGCTGAGGAGGACACGATTTAAAGATGGAAATCTAACCACAGCATTTTGGGAGCAAATCTGATGCTGTGATGTTTATCAAGACGATAAGACCTGCATGTAAAGATGAAAACAGACCCTGAAGGCTGCGCTGGTCTGATGATGCTCACGTGCCTCAGTGTGACTTTGAGTTACAGGAAAAGCCTACTCCCTTTTATTTGAATCTGAGGGTATAACCACTTAAAAGCAAGAAGAAGAAGAAGAAGGAGAGCATCAGAAAGCAAAAGAGAAAGAATTTTGTTAGAGCCTGAGATGTAACAACAACTAACCCTGAAATGTTATTAAAAAAGTAATAAAACACCAAAACATAACAACTGGTTGATAATGTAACAAAAGTGCTGAGCCTGAAGTGTCATAAAAATATGTAATAAAACACAAAATGTAAGAAGTTGTTACATTTTGGGTTCAGCATCTTGTTACATTATCGACCAGTTGTTACATTTTGGGTTTTATTAAATTTTTTAATTACATTTCAGACTCAGTACTTTTGTTACATTATTGACCAGTTGTTACATTTCAGGTTTTATTGCATTTTTTTTAATAATAATTCAGGACGTTGTTACATTTTAGGTTGTTGTTACATATTGGGTTCTAACAAAATTTGTTAGACCTGAAATGTTATAAAGAAAAATGTAATAAAACCAAAAATGTAACAACTGGTCGATAATGTAACAAAAGTGCGGAGCCCGAAGTGTAATAAAAATATGTAATAAAAGACAAAATGTAAGAAGTTGTTACATTTGGGGTAATGTTTTTACTTTTTGGGCTCAGCATCTTGTTACATTATCGACCAGTTGTTACATTTCAGGTTTTATTACATTTTTTCAGATCATTGTTACATATCAGGCTCCAACAAACCTGAACCTGATTATTCTCCACTGATAAAACACAAAAATCATAACATCTGAGAACCTGGGACAAATACATAAAAAAATCAAATAATAAACCATTTGTTTTCGATACACACAAAACATTAACACTCATTTAAATAGAGAAGAAACATCTGTGATATTCCTCAACAAGTGAGCATGTGCGAGCAGCTGCAGGCAGCTCTGACAGCTGAGCCCATAAAAACTGGAGCGTTTCATTTAGAGAAGTTAGCGACTGCAGAGCTTCAGCTCGTCTGACTGCTGCACCGAGCTCACTGCAGTCAAGCATATCACAGCTTTCTGTACCTTTGAGCGTGGCCTTCTTCAGGACCTTCATGGCGTAGAGCTGGTTGGCATCGGGAGGGGTCACCTTTCGCACCAGGAACACCTACAAAACAACAACAAATAACAACCATAGTGAGAGCAGAGTCAAAGGAGTCATCAGACAAAGGGAGAAACAGGAAGTGTGTGTTACCTTGCCAAAAGATCCCTGCCCCAGGACTTTGAGCAGTTCAAACTGAGAGGCGTCGGCCTTCTCTGAGCCCTCTTTGACCACATGGGTGATGTTGATCTCCTTGATGTCTCCATCTTCCTACAGAAAGTGGAGGCAGGACGACAACATGAGGCAACAAGGAAACAGAAACTTAAACTTGTCTGTGGACATCCTCCAAGTAGCAATTTAAAATCACAGCAACTGGACTTGGTAATATGACCTCAAGTGACCTCCACCAAGTCCAGATGCTGTGAATTTAAATTGCTACTTGGAAAACTTACAAGTTGTTCTTGTTTTATGAAAAATAAATGTTCATTTTAAACTTGATGCCAGCGACAAAACCTCCATAAATAATGTTTTTAAAGCCGTGGAACCCTGAGGACTCGAAGTAACAAGTTACATTAACTCTGTTACATTTACTTGATTAACTGTGAAAAATATGTACTTCTCAGAGTAGTTTTACTGCACCATACTTTTACTCGAAGAAGGAATATTACTCTTAAAAAGTGACAGATGGGGAAGCGAGGATTTCGTTTTATAATAATTTGTGATAAAAACTTAATCATGGAGTAAATTCAACTCTGCACCAGAATTTGTACATTATTTTATATTTTTGTCCAATTACGCAATTTCTAAAATAAATCAGACATTACTTTCAAACTCAGTACTTGAGTCTTTTCATCGAACACTTTTTTACTCATACTTGACAGATTTTTTTTAGATGACTACTTTTACTTGTACTGAAGTTACTCTTGCTTGAGTAAAATTTTTGGCTCCTCTACCCACATCAGTACTGAGATGTCTCCAGACTCTGAAACTTTTTAAAGATATTATGAACTGTAGAAAATAAAAACCCAAATACTTTGAAGAACAATCCTCTGAAATCGTTAAATTATTTGTTCTCACGGCATCAAACATCTTCACATCTTTACTTCTCAGACTTTCAGGAAAGTCCCTTTAATACTTTCATTTACCTGAAAGATGTTCTGTCCCCGTCCCAACTTTCCTGAAACATGTTGCTGACATCAAATGTAAAAGAGACAAATATTTTCCATAAAAATCTTTGCGATATGTTCACAGCAAAGCAGTGACGAAGCAAACAACTACATGATGACACTGTATGTCTGTAGTGATCCTGTGCAGGAGGCTTGTTCTGCACAGAGGACGTTTCTGTTGCAGGATGTAAATAGCAGCATATCAGAATAAAGTGCTGCAGAAAGAGGAAGCACAGTAAAAAGTGAGAGATGTGTGTGTGACTGACCAGTACCCAGTGGTAACAGTGGTGTGTGGGTCTCACTCCCTGATTAAACAGAAGTACATGCTGTTCCTGGACACGACCTCAGAGTACTCGGATACTTCTGAAGTTACAGGGCGGGTACAGTACTGACACAGCTGTGAACCACATGAACGCTCGCAGCTGCCCTGGGTGTCAGCCTCACCCACAACAACACCACCCAACAGTAAACAACAGGCAGCATCACGCAGGGTGTTTCCAGCTCTGCCCTGGGGTCGTGCCCCGGGCCTGCCCTGCAGCACCGAGCTGAGGTGAGCAGCTGGAAACATCTGAGATGCTGCAGAGAAAACTCACTGAGAGGACTGAACTGCTGCTAAAGCTTCATTTAACACAATGTCTGTGATTACCATGCAGATAACACACTAAATATTTTAATGAGTGTGGGTATGATCATTTATAAAGTGCTAATATGATCATTATTATCATTGGTTGTGCTGTGAGATGATCTGTGGATGTTTTATTCGGACTTTTGTGCACACGTTATGATGAAATTCACCACAGGCTACAGGAAATATGTTTAATTTTTTAACATTATACTATTTGTTTACACTCTCTTACACTCATACTTAAAACATAACGTGAATAGTGATATATGTACATATACATGGTCATTTAATTTTGTTTTACTACTATTATTTTCATTTTTCTGTTATTTATTGGTTGTTTTCTATTGATAATTTGTAATTTTTACTCACTGCTGAGCTGCCCTCATCCCACATCGTTCCTTATTTAGTTATCATATCAAGTTAGCATTTAGTTAGCATATCAAGTTTTAACATTAATAGTTACTTAGTTTATTCTGAATATACACATAACACAAAAAGTATAAGCTTCCTGGCTGCTTCCAAACAAATTCATTGCCCAACATAATATAGAAGTGAAAACTGAGGAAGCAAAATAATAACAAAATACAGAAAAAATATGTATGAACAAGAAAAAAAGTGTTTAAGAAAAATAAAGTATATAAGAAAATACATGACATATCTGAAAAGGAGTACCGTATTTTCTGGACTATTGAACGCACCTGTCTATAAGCCGCTATTGAATTTATTCCAACAGTTTCATGTGGTCCACTCTGACCGGGTCTGATGTGACGACGCTAAATGTATCGGCGGCACGGAGCTTGCTAGCTTGTAAAAAGCTAACGAGCTTCGTGCCGCCGATACATGAGCCACACCGGTGTTTAAGTTAAAAGAAAAAAGTAGCGGCTTATAGTCCGGAAAATACGGTAATTATTAAGATAATCTAATAAATAACTGATTTATCCAGTGAATCTGTGCGGATAGAGTTTTTTCAAATGCTTTACAGATAAGTTTAAAGTTCCCTGAAGAGGAACTTGTGATGGGTGTTTGTCATTATTTTCAGCATTAATTTAATCAATTTATTAAACCAAACCTGTCGCTTTAAAAAAAAAGGTCAAATATGTCACCCTCAAACATTGTACATCCAGATGCACTGATGAACCACATCAACCTGAGGTGAATCAGAGATGATGAGCGGCTGCAGCTCTGAACAAAACAACCAGTGAAGATAAAGTTTGAACACAGCAGCCATCACCACAGACAGCTACAGCCTGGGAACTTCACTCGACAACAGGAAACCAGGGTTGGTTGAACATGCGGCTCTCAGCTGCACTTTGTTTCCAAACAACCACCCTCTGTGCACTTCACCAACAGCTTTAATAAATCCCACCTCTCTGCTCGTTCATTAACAATTACTCTGCTTAACGAGGAGAAGGGCTCTCTGGAGACCCGCTGCTCAAAGCCTATCAAGACGTCAGCGTGAGGAGGCATCACTTTACCGTCCAGTGGTTCCTGGGTGCAGGCGAGGTGCCGGTGCTG
>OOFC01024346.1:44696-64223 GCA_900323345.1 Pseudochromis fuscus | reverse complement strand
GCGGCACGGAGCTTGCTAGCTTGTAAAAAGCTAACAAGCTTCGTGCCGCCGATACATGAGAAACACCGGTGTTTAAGTTCAAAGCGTCGGAAAAAACTAGCGGCTTATAGTCCGGAAAATACGGTACATCAATATAATCTAATATACAATTTCATGAAAGCGTTGTGTTGGTGTAATGCTTTTGTGCAAGTAGACAACTTGTTCTAGTAAACGTTTTCATAAGGAAGAGTTATTTTGCATGCTGTTGAAGCCAATAATGAAATAACAGCTGATAACGTAATAACTTTGCACCTTGTTAAATGTAATAGGCCAATAACGTAATAAGTCCTGAGCCGATAACGTAATAACTTTTGGCTAATAATGTAATAATTTATTACATTATTAGCTCATTTGTTACATTTACAAAGTGTTTTTCTTTTACCAGGCCAATAACGTACCGTATTTTCCAGACTATTGAGCACACCTGTCTATAAGCCGCTATTGAATTTATTCAAACAGTTTCATGTGGTCCACTCTGACCAGGTCTGATGTGACGAGGCTAAATGTATCGGCGGAACGGTGCTTGCTAGCTTGTAAAAAGCTAACAAGCTTCGTGCCGCCGATACATGAGAAACACCGGTGTTTAAGTTCAAAGCCTCGGAAAAAGTAGCGGCTTATAGTCCGGAAAAAACAATAATAACTTTGCCCTTTTATAAATGTAATAGGCCAATAATGTAATAAGTCCTGAGCCGATAACGTAATAACTTTTGGCTAATAATTAATAATAATAATTTATGAAGTTATTGGCTCAGTTGTTACATTTACATTTACATTTATTTTTTCTTTCACCAGGCCAATAACGTAATAAGCAGCCAATAACGGAATAAATTATTCAGTTAAATTAATAAATTATTACGTTATTAGCCAAACATTATTACATTATCGGTTCGTGGCCTATTACATTTCAAAAACGTCAAATTTTTACGTTATGGGCTGTTATTACGTTATCGGCTTCACCACATGCTCTTGAGTAATCAACTTATATTTTCACATATGTCAATAAAAATAAAAAAATATGTTGGTAAACCAAAAAAAAAACAAAACTTAAGTTAAAGGTGACATCTTTAAATGTTTTGTGGTCAATTCTCGTATTTGTGGAAATAGAAGCAGACACTTGTTTTAGCTTTGGATAAATGACTTTGATACCACAGTAAGATCTTATCCTGTGTGAACCTGATAACAGATATATTGTGTTTTTGTTGTGGGGGTGCAGTACAAGGAGCTAATCACATGGTACAAAAACCAGCCAGTGAGGCAAAGGTTAATGTGATAAAGAAAACTTGCAAACAGGAACAAAAAGTGCTGCAGGCTGAAGTCCAACAGCAATAATCCAACAAAATCAAAAACTCAGATGCACAAAAAAATCATGCAAACAAAAGGAAACTGAGACTGGGACACAGGTGGAGGAACAGACAGGAAGACAGGTGACTAAATACATAAACAGGTGGATTCAATCAGGGTGGAGCAGGTAAATAAAAGGAGAAGATGGGGAGAAAAACACCACAAGACACACGAGGGAGGGGATTAACAAACTAAAAACAGAGGAGTGAAACATGGTCGACGTGGGGAGTAAAGAAAAACAAAGCAACCAAATGAGAAACATGGTCATTTTGAAATCATGATATAAAATGACAGTTATTTAGTTTGTAGTAACGTTGCAAAGAAACAGGACATTTTATTGAATTCACTCTTGCTGCTTTGCTTAAATCATTAGTAATCAACACACTGGGTCTCGTTACACGCTGTAACTTTTTCTCAATAAATAGCATTTGTGATGCAAACGCCAGAGGCTCTTGGGTATCCTTTGTCAATAAATCTGTGCAACACGCAAACCCTGCAAACCACAACAGATATAGAACAAACAATGTTAATTAGATTTCTTATGGAGTATTATATTTTTAACTTTGGATAATGGCAGATAAACTATTTTTTCCTGGTTCATGTCTGAAAACTCAGGTACTTTCCAGTAGCGTTAGTGTTGCCTTCCCACTACTGTCAAGCAGCTCACAGTTTATATTGGACGTCAGAGCCTCCAATCATTGACTAATGATGGAGCCTTCATGTTAATATGATAATACGAGGCATGGCTGAACACAGGTTTCAGCTTACACTGACATCATGGCAAAAGATATTGATCCGGTGTAATTGAAGCAACACTATTCTGTCTCCGAACATATAATTAGCAGATCCCGTATCTGAAAGCTGTCTCCAGTGGTAGTTAATTGCACTGGTGAATCTATAGTTATGAAAACCTTTTGAATAAATATTAATAGTATGACTGTGAATATGATTTAATTTTATTTTTATATGCAATTAAATGGATGTGCTGCTGTGTCCGCAGAGTGTTGTTTTTAAATGGTATCTTTAACACTAACTCTTTTACAGGCTTCATGAAGAAAGATGGATTTATGTAATATCAGGTTTGTTGATATGATATTTTACAAGATTGGCTATTCAATAGAACTGACTCCCAGTGCCAGAGATCTCCCAAGGAGGAGTGACAGGGGCTATGATCCAAGACATCGATTAGTGGCTTTCAACTTGTTATCATGTTGTGATTTTCTGTATCTCCGCCACAGAGTGTTTGAGGAAGTCAAGAGTCCACTGAGATGAGAGGATTAGAGAAGCTGCCTGAGTGTGTTTAGGTCATAAACAAACAAAGTCAAATATTTTCTCAAAATCTACAGGAAAAAAAAAGACAAAGTTTCAGTTTCACAGTTAATTGCATGTGTCTTAACTGGCAAAATAATCCAGTGAGTGCAGTACAAGACTAAATCACATTCAAATTACATACGTTTCGAATGCATCCACACACACAAACAGCAACAAATACACTTCTGTTGTTTGTTTCCACTGTCACAGCTGTGTTGTTGCCGTGGTGAATTTTCTTCATGTTGCTTCGTGCAACACCAGGATCCAAGGAGGGATCTGTCATAACAGTTAAACCGCTAAAATGTCACACGTCTGACAGAGGTGCGAGCTGCACATATGTCTAAGAGACAATACGCTGGTGCTGGCCCCGGACTGGAGTTGCTGTGTCCTCACTTGCTGCCAACACAAGTCACAGAGTGAATGATGTCACACGAGGCAAATTTATGGAGCACAGTGTGTGAGTAAAGCTGAAATAATAAAAAAAATATATTTCATTTGAATTATTAAAGGGGCACTCCACCCAATTTAAACATTAAGTTTGCAAAAACAGTTATATAATGTCTTTGGAAGGAAGTCTGAAAAATATACTTTTGATGATGTCATTAGTTATTTCCACCCACGACTGGAAAATACAGATTTGTCGTGGAGAAAAATCCTCCGCAGGGGGTGTAAATTGAATTATGCTGTTGAGTTGCATTATGGGAAATGTAGGAATTAATATTGTTGTTTTGGGGTTTTTGTGAGCTGTGACCTGTACATGAAATTAATGGGATATCTGAGGCAATGTGAGGTAATAATGTCGTTAATGGTTCAGAAACTGAAATAAAACTGCTTCAGTTAAAATCAGATACATTGACACACCACTTGTTTTGAGTATGGGTGTGTTTAAAATGCACCAACACCTGTTGTATATAAATTATACATTATCATACTTTAGGTGACAATAGCTTGGTGGTCATGTCCGAACCTTTGGCGACAGAAACAGCCAATTGCTGACTTGTTGCTATATGAGATATGCGCAGAGCAACAGAAATTCATCCAATCAGCATCATTGTATCTTATGGAAGCCCTAAAAGGACGTGGTTAACTACATTTTTATTTTCTCAGTTTTCCCATGAAATAACGAGATAATTTTCTGACGATCTAGAAATCAAAACAAAAGTCTGATTGCTGTCTTTATCCGGACCTCGACGCCCCACGCTGCTTCTGCACAGTCAGCTTTACTTCTGTTTGTTTGTGCTTTTGCTCATCATGGTTTGGAGTTATGATCATTTGACGTTACTTCCTTAGTATCTGATGCCAAGAGGGCGATAAATTTATCACCCCTGTCGGTGAGTGAGTGTAGTTCATCTTTGACCAGCAAGAGGCAGCGATGTGCTGCGAGACGTCCAGTCTGCCGGAAATCAAGAAGAAGAAAAATAAGAGTCTGTCGGTGACTGTATCATAGACTGTTTATATGCTCAGCTTGGCACCTCCACCACAAGGGGGCACTGGCGTAACAGTCAACGGCCTTGTGTGTAAAAATGTGTTGTTTACATGTTCAGTTTCAAATGCATAACTTTTGTTTGTGCAATATGCTGTTTATGTTTTTGTGCAGGAATACCTCAACTTTTATTACAGCATTAAATAATATGCTAACTATTTCACAGACCACTGGTATTCTGCCAGCTGTATTAGGATAGTTCCTGAAACTGGCTTAGCCCCACCCAGAATACTTTTCACCAGCCGCCATTGGCCCAAACCTCCACCGAGGCAAAATCCAGCTGTAGTAATGCTGTAGACTGAACAGTGCTGCCCTCGTGTGGAGAAATAGCAACACTGTCTTGTTAAGACATTTGCACATTACAACAGAGGGGGTTTTGGGAGATTTTTCTTAGATAGGACCTCCCCAGAAAATGAGCTTCTTGCTGAAGTAATAACTAAGATCACATTGAGCACCATACAGTGCAAAGTCTAAACGTACAAATATCTCTCTGTGTTGCACATGTTCTTCTGATTAAAAACAGATGACAACAGACGGACTTTGTATCATATCACACACATCCTGTTGCTGACAGACAAACAAATTGATTTATTGTACGCCGTATTTTGTCATGGCATCGCACCATGTGGCTCCACAAAGACACCGCAGGCTTAATCCTCTGCATAAGCAAACTAATTGGGCTACAGATGCTTTTAGAAAGCCAGTGGTCCTGAGGGTCCGCTGAAGGACACGCAGATTATCCTTCGGCCACAGGCAACAATGTTAATGTGTGGACCAGACAATTGAGATTTAGTCGATCCCATAGTAGTCTTTTCCAAAACACGCGGAGCAGGTGTTTTCCATTAGCTGTAAAAAGGGGGAAAAAAACCTGATTAGACACCACTGACTGGGGTGTAGCCAGAAGGCCATTAATGTCTCAACCCACTGAGGATGGGGCAGCAGCACTCCATAATGCAGGAGTCCATTTTCATGCATGCAAAGTTCAAACACACACCAGTACATTCATGATTTTATTGGGCAGAATTCAGGCCAAGTTGGGAACACATGATTTACCATTTTTTACTAAATACATTTACTTAAAAGGAAAAAAATGAACTGTACCTTCAATTTCTTTACATGTATTTGTTGTAGTATTACTATTATTAAATTATATAAATAGATCAAATCAGAATAATTTCAATAGTAATCATCATCATCATCACTCACATGAGCCATTTGCCGCTGTAGGTAACATTTCTAATTTCTAACTTCTACTTGGAAAAATAACTGTTCAAGTAAAAATAACTTGTAAATATACATATTTAAAGCAGTAGGCACTTGTTAATTATGCTTTATGAATAATTCTGCATTATATCAGTACAGAAAAATTAGCAGATACAACCCAGACATGGCAGGGAGGACACTGGGGTTTTTATTTAAGAGAAAAAGTTGGATTTAACAGCAGTGGCTGATGCCTTATGTACTAATTATGATAGTTGTTCTAATTTAATGTCTTTTACAGTTTACATTATGAAAATGACCAAGAATCTGCTGTAACTGCACCATGATCATGTTTCTTCCTTAGTAATGATTTGACCTTTAAGGGAAAACAATAAACAAACAACTTATTCATGTTTTGCATATCTGGGGATTTTAGGTTTGATCTGATTCTTCATGATACCATGGTGAACATCATGTTACACTGTTACCAGTAAAGATTCAGAAGTTTTGTCTGTCTTAAACATCAATGATAAATGTCAGGTTTCTGTGTCCGTCTCAGACTCATTACTTTGCACCAGTGTTCAGCAGCCACACAGGGAGGAATCTATCACCTCTGCATTTTCAGTTTGACTGACTGGAAGAGCTGCTTTTGAAATGCTGTCATTATTGATTTCTATACACACATATAAAAACAACTGAACACTCCATGGCTACCACAACAAATCTCTCAGGATTGTCAAAAGTAGGAAGGAAAGTGGATCCAGCAACAGTATAATTCACAGCACTTCATCACAAAGTTATTGAATATCCCACATTGAAGATAAAACCCTGTATCCACAGGTGGAATTTCCATTTAAAGCACATAACAGCAGTGGTGTCTATGTGAAGGGAGTGGGAATATTATTACGTTAAGTGCAATAACAATGGCTTCTTAATCAGTTTTGGCGTGAGCAATGATTATTTGTTGAGTTTATTCTGATGCATGAGCCACATTACTGAAAACCAAAAATGTGATTACTATTTATGCAGGGAGAGATATCCAATTACACTGAAATCTCTTGGCAAATATTACCTCTTCCAGGATTTCACCTCTGCCAGCAGAGAGGCTTCCTGGGATAATTGAGTCGTGAGTTGTTGTGTTTTTGTTTTTTTTGTCCGGAAATATGAATATTAGCTTATGTTGGTCTAATCGGTCGATATCAAAACAAAAGAGCATTTGATGGCCACTAAAACAACGCGGTCCTGGATATTACATTGTCTTTTTTTCTAACGGTGCTTGTTGTGAGGTTAACTGCTGGGAAGAAAATAACACCAATTGGTTGAATGATCTGTTTATTTGCATATCAAAGGTGGTGGTGATGTGACGGAGCCAGGTTTCCATCCTCCTCTTTCTGTTCCCCTGTCCTCAGCACAGAGGGGCTGTTTCACAATACAACCTTTGATTCGCTAATCATTAATTTCACCTCATCAGTGCCATGGTTTGTTTGCTCTTTTGTTTTGCCAGGATTATTTGCTCTAAAGTCCCGTCGGTGCGCCTAAAAATATCCATAAACCCATGAAATGTCTGTGTTCTTTTGTCACAAACAGTCACTCGGTATAAGTGTTTTCACAGGCTGTTGGCTGTGTTCTGCTATTCATTTATTATGTGCCCTGGCTATCTGTCTCCTCTTCCTTTTGCCCACTCTCTGAAGTCCTTGGCTTCGCCCTCTCTAATGTGTCAGCTGTGCTCTAAGGACACAGAGCGATGCAGACAGGACAGGAAGAGGCAGCTTGTGCCCTGTGAACCTGCCTGTTGATGTTCTCTGCCGCCCTATCACTGAGTGATCTATTAATCACGCCTTCCTGTCTCCCCTGCCCTTTCTGCTTTGTCTCCGCAGCTCGAGTGTGTGACAACGCGATGCTGCGCTGTCAGAACGGCGGCACGTGCCACCACCATCAGCGGTGCCATTGTTCCCCCGGCTTCACAGGCGTCCTGTGCGAGAAAGCTCGATGCCAGGGTCCCGGGGAGTGTGATAACCAATTGTCTGGACAGGCCTCGCTCCATCATCACCCCGTGGGCCGCCGGCTCGCTCGTGCCCTTGTAGTGCTCCCGCTATTGATTGTTTCCCTTTGCTGAGAGACCCTGAACCAAATCCTCAACCAAAACCCTAAGACCACAAATGCTGAGACTGAACTCTCAACCTTAAGGACACGAAGAACAAAGAATGTGTGGACGGTGTGCTCAGCATACAATATAAGCAACTCTTTTGTAATATCCGAGGCCGGAGCGGAGGGCGGCGGGTGGTATTGGTGCGACAGGCTGTGCGCTGGTGTGTCACACTGAATGATAGGAGGGATTTCTGGTCGCAGAGGAGACGGTCGGAGCCCTCACTTTGTGATTATGTCATTGGCTAATACTCCATTAAAAGCAGACTGGAGACTCCACTCAGATAGAGCTACCCACATTCTGAGAGCAAACTGTACAAAACTAGACACATGATTTCTAAGTATCATCTGAAGTTATTAAAAAATAATAGTGTGGACGGGGACATCGTAAAACATCTTGCCTCACTTGCCTCCTTCCTTACTTGTATCCTCGCCCTTTCCTCCTCTCCCTCACTGTTACCCCGCCTCTTCCTCACTTTCTCCTTCCTGTGCTTTGGTGACCCTGGTGATTTTACTTTGCTGAAGGGTGTCTGTTGTTTTGCCAAATGCTGCACATGTATTATTATCAAGCCCTCCTCCCCCTCCCCCACCCTTACAAGGACCGATCTAGTACTGTTTTTTCTTTTTCTTTACCAGAGGCTTTGTAGTCATGCTTGAGCTCACCTGTATGGGGAAAAAAAAAAAAGTTGTAACATACTGTAACTGTATTTAATTTTGTATAAAACAGATATTTTCATGACTACGCAAAAACAAAAAGATGTATTACTTGTTTTCTATCGCTGCCGACCTGTCCTACAGTAGACGTGGACTATGAGTGCGTAAGGAGTTTGGTTGTATTGTTTCTTTTTGCTTGTGCGGCACATGGCTCTCTTCATGTGAGAGCTGCTGTCAAAAAAAATACTATGTTTACATACACACTTACACAATACACTTCCACCAAAGCGAAAAAGAAAAACATGTCTTTGTCTTGTTGTTGAACAGTCGTAATTTTATTCAGTAGTGACATGACATTTGAGACAAGATGTGTAGAGTGAAACAGTGTATTGTTTGTAGACTGGTGAAAGCCAATGACAATAGGTGAATGTCATTTTAAAGGATTTTAAAAGCTATCAATGCCAATCGTTGACCATTTCACTGAAGCACTGATAATAATATATATATATATATCAGTGGACAGATGACTTCCTGGTCCTATGACGACGGTTGTATTTTTACTGTGCTGTCCTTGTTGTGCTCATGAAACGTGGGAGAATCAGAAGAATCTCGAGCCAGAATCCCATCAACTTTATGTAAATTTAACAAGAAGACTCGGAGAAAAGGAGATTGCACGGCTGTCGCAGAGGTTGTCCAGCTCAAATCTGTAATCAGATCTAATCCTTGAATCAAATGGGAAGAGGGGAAGGTTTTCTGAGCTGGTACGGTTGAAAGCTTGCATCCTGCTGCGGAGGCCACCGCGAAGCTACACATTCAGGAAATGAGGTTTAATTCATGGAGGCTCAATGAATAGAAATGAAGTCGCATCCCACTGGGTGACTTATTGAGCACTGCGACCAATTTCATTTGAGAGATTAATTTTACTCCCGAGGTTGTCATGAAACACCTAATTGTGCTAGAGTTTAATGTAAGTGCCTCTCATTAAATGACACTGTCTATGAAAAGAGAAGCGAATGCCTTTTTTGACAGAGACTCTCACTGTGGAAAGCAACTTTTGGAAAGCAAGATAAGGTGTTTGAAATAATCCACTGTGGAAAGTCACTGGATGGATGGTATTTATTCAGCAAACATTTTTCTAAGAGAAAAACAAGTGGTCAGCGTAAATCTGATGGAGAAGGAAGGAGCAACTGTGCGACTGTCCATTCATTTGGAAAATAAATCAGCAGCATCGGTGTTGGTGTGCTCCGGGCAGATCATAAACAGTTGGAAACATTTTATTACAGCCTTTCCACAACAAAACCTCCTACTAAACTCTTAGACTGTGCATGGAAATGGTTGAAGCAAAAATGAGGCCGAGTGCAAAAAAGTGCAGTACTCCCGATGACCACTAGATGCTGGCTCTATTTGATTTAAAGTCAACTCTTCTCCTGGGTGATCTGATGGTCCATCTGAAAATCACTTCATCATTAAGTAGATATTAGGCTTCAAAAAGAGGAAGATTTAGGGGGCGGGGTTAGTTTGACTGACAGGTGTGGTTTCCAATAACACTAGACCTGAACTCTTATACCCTTTGTCCTCAGGTTCAAAGGTCAGACCCGGCTCCTCGCTCCTCCCATCATCCAAATATGGTCACTTCTCGCTCCGAAAAAGCTATGCTAACAAACAACAGTAGTTAACTGCATTACTGTCAAACACAAGGACCAATAAATACCTCGTGGGGTCAAAACAAAAGGACCGTCCACAGCAGCACATTAACTGGGAGGTGGTTTGCTAATTTGTGGACACCATGGATTGTTGAAGCCAATAATGTAATAACAGCCGATAATGTAATAAATTTGCCATTTTTAAAATGTAATAGGTCAATAACGTAATAAGTGGCCAATAATGTAATAAAAGTCCTGACCCAATAACGTAATAATTTTTGGTCAATAACGTAATAATTTAATAATAAATTTTATTCATGAGCACTTTTAACAAATGTTCAAAGAGGCTATTTATTACGTTATTGGCCAGTTGTTACGTTATCGGCTGTTATTACATTATTGGCTTCAACGTGGATGCTGTGAGAGTTCTGTAGCCATACTAGTAGCTCTCTGAGGAGATCCACACACCAACAGCTGCCACCAATCGTGTTGCCCAATATAGCTCCTCAATGCAGTATTCACTCAAAAAGCATTTTCTCGTGTAATGTTTAAAGTGACGCATACTGGTGGAAATCAAACAATAAAGTGTCTACCTGCTGTCGTTCTTGTTTAAGTATGAAGCAAATGTGTGAGCTGAGCAGGTTTCAGCTGTCAGGACAAAAACATTTTTGTTGTTATACTTGTTACGACAAGTTTGTCGAACTTATTCTGCACTGCTCTGCAAGAACAACGCTGCTAGTGATGCTGGTTTTTGTCTGGGATGTGCAGCTTTAGCTTCAGTTTATTGGTATGGTCTCATATATGCACCCAGCTACTCTATATTGAAGACATTCGTTTTAAAATTAATCAGTCTAAAACTCAACTGAAGACATTTCATAGTTAGGTGGCTAAAGGTAATTATATCTATAAAAGATGGATGTAGTAAAAGTGAAGTGAAGCTAATGTGGATGTGTCCAAAAGTGCAATACCACCTATGACCACTAGATGTTGGCTCCAAAAACACTGGAAATGGCTATTTTCTATCATGGAATATTCAGTCTATAATCTTTTTTTCCAAGTCGCCCAACAATTTCATAATTAAGTAGATACGATGTTTTATGATTGATGTACGGACCTTGTCAGAGACTGATATGTAACAACGACCCAAAATATAACAACGTCCTGAATAAAGTAATAAAACCTGAAATGTACTAACTGGTCGATAATGTAACAAAAGTGCTGAGCCTGAAATGTAATTTTAAAAAAGTAATAAAACCCAAAATGTAAGAAGCTGTTGCATTTTGGGCACAGTTTTTGCTTATTAGGCTCAGCATCATGTTACATTATTGGACAGTTACCGTATTTTCCGGACTATAAGCCGCTACTTTTTTCCAACGCTTTGAACTTAAACACCGGTGTTTCTCATGTATCGGCGGCACGAAGCTCGTTAGCTTTTTACAAGCTAGCAAGCTCCGTGCTGCTGATACATTTAGCGTCATCACATCAGACGAATAAATTCAATAGCGGGTTATACACAGGTGCGCTCAATAGTCCGGAAAATACGGTACTACATTTTGGGTTTTGTTACATATCAGGCGCTATCAGGTCTGGTCCCCTGCACTATACCTTGGATCAAATCTGAGTTTTAAAATGTTAATTCTCAAATCAGTGAGTAACATCACTGTGGTTCTTTCACACACAGTCTATGTGAGATGTCAACCACTCGTCAGTTTAATAACGTGATGGGTATGTTCTCACTGTCATGTGCAGCTATGTGCAGGAACAGGAAGCTGGATATGTGCACCAACAGTAAGGGGTACACGGCTCAGCAAAAGGTCAATTGCTCTTTCAAGCTTGTGGATGTGACTAAAAACTGGCAAACAACAGCATCAACAACATCATATCTGTCCAGCATCATCTCACCTGCTGTGATTTAATAGTTTTCTTCAGGGTTCCTCTCTCTGAACCGGCTCTTACAGGATCTGAAGTGGTACACTCGAGATTGTTTGTGGTGACAGTTCGAGGAAAAGAAGTTTCAGAGCAGTGTTTAAGATTCATTGTGTCTGTGTGCGAGTGTGTGCGTGTGCGTGCGTGTGTGTGTGTGTGTGTGTGTGTGTGTGTGTGGTGTGGGTAGGGGGGGGAGACAATTACCTTTATGACATGTTAGTGCAATAAAACTGGTGTTTTATGACCCCTGCTCTTGGCTTTGGGCTGTATTTAGCTATTACCACCAAAAAGTTTTAAGGTTAAATCCCAGGCTCTTGCACTTAGATGCAGATTATGGCCCAAAGGT
Source organism: Pseudochromis fuscus (assembly GCA_900323345.1). Taxonomy (NCBI): domain Eukaryota; kingdom Metazoa; phylum Chordata; class Actinopteri; family Pseudochromidae; genus Pseudochromis; species Pseudochromis fuscus. The sequence goes on along the minus strand of OOFC01024346.1, from coordinate 52,135 downwards.
TGATGAAGGACTCAATGGAGACCATACCTCTGTTTCAGGAGGAGGTTCAACACGCTGCCAACATTGACATTTGTGGAGGAAATGAGCGCAATCATTTCTCTACATGGCCTGGTTACTGTTGGAGTATTGAAATGGGAATATCTACTGCTGTGTCTTTAGAGAAAAAAAACACTACCGTATTTTCCGCACTATAAGGCGCACCTTAAAGTCTTTAACTTTCTCAAAAACCGACGTTGCGCCTTATATAGGGATCAATATTGGTTAAGTATGGCTACTGTAATCAGGGGGCGTCGCCGAAGTAACAGTGGTTAAAAACAGTAAAGGGGAATTCCAGTCCCACATCACTTGTGTGTATAAAGACCCCAAAATGGCATGAATGCACTAACTACGTGATAAAAAGTTGCGCTACCTGTTGTACCTTGCTGTTGGTAAAAGATAATACTACATCACTGACATTACCTCGGAGAAAAAAATACAACAGTTGTTCATGTAGCTTTGAACTGTGACAAATGGAGTTGGAAATACATTGTTTTCAATGAAGGCGGCGCAAATACCGGTAAGAGCTACCGGTACGTACGGTACTGTATTGTGAATGCACTAGCTTGTTTTGGGAGTGAACGGAGTTGTCGGAAAGTTGGTTTGTTTTCTATTAATAAAGTTTGACTGACTGACTTTAGCACAGATGGATGATAACACAACTCCAGCCACTACAGTAGTTTCTATTCTATGCGCCTTATATATGAAAACAGTTTTAAAATAGACCATTCATTGAAGGTGCGCCTTATAATCCGATGTGCGGAAAATACGGTAAATGCACATTTTTATTGACCACATGCAATAATGTCTTTTCTATCAAAATGTTACACCTGAATAAGGCAGCAGAACATTTTATGAGATTGATTTTTGGTGTGATTTTAGAGCGCAGCATTAAAGCTTTCTTTTTCAAGGGTCAGAATCCAGAGCACAAAGAAAAGACCAGAGGATTTTGTTCGCTAGTTATGTTCCCCACTGCTCCGTGTCACAGCAACGCCTTGTCCTTCCTCCTTTCACATCTGAGACTCAGGAGGGGGTATTAGGAGGACATTTTTAGACACGAGCAGTCCTTGTGTTCTGCCGCTGTCAGCACTGGTGGCACCAACTCAAAGTTACATAACATAAGACAAGGGGTATTCAGTATCCAGGAAAGAAGAGGTTCAGCAGCATGACTGGTGCACTCAGCTTATTAGCAAACCATATCCATCTGCAGCTCCATGAAAAGCCCAGCACAAGAACTAAAAGCACAAATTACTGCTAAAGCTTCGCGTCAGTCAACACAGTACTGCATCGCACTTTATGCTGACCATATAGAATCCTCAGCTTCACCCCCTTTTTTTTTTTTAATCCAAAACATTTGAATATTAATAATCCTTGTGCTAAAAATGGGGATGTAAAGGATGGTTCATATTTCCTCCCCAGGCTGTTTCAAATCTCGACTTGTAAAGAAAGTACAGCATCTATTTAAATCATACATTTCAGGGATGTTTAAATACATTTGCAGCTCAGAATCTAAAGTTGGAGGTGGCAAGTCCTTATACTTCACTCGTCTCCCGCTCTGTGTTTGCAACAAGGAGTCGTCCTTGACCCTGTCACTGAGCGAGCTTCTGCTGCTGGTTCAACTGTCACTGTAACAAAAGAAATGATGTGAGCCCGGCTCCATATGGAGAGCTACAGTTTCCATAAAGACCTTCTCTTTCTTTGAGCAGCAGCGCCTTTTTCTCACCGAGTGAAAGCTGCCTGCTGCCTAGCAATGAAAGTGACTTTATTTATTTATTTGCTTGTCAGTTTGTTTGTTGGGAAAGTTTCTTTGCAAATGCTGGATGCCATTTGAAGAAAAAGTTGCACCTACACTTGCAAAATGTTTGCGTGCGCCCAATTAAAACGACTTATACTACAATACTGATCGAAGACAGCTGGGGAAGCACTGGCTCTCCTGAAAAGATTTTTGGTAACTGTCCTTAAATGGTGGGTAATCAGCTTGGTAGCAATAAGAGACAGTAAGACACTCCTGACTGCAAATCAGTGTTTTTGCAGTGCAGCTTTTTTTCCTGAGGATGGTTAAATAAAAGTTAACCAAGAAGAAACACAATAAATAAACTGCATTAGGTTCATTTTAGATGCTTCAGCTCTCCTTGAACCAAAGTTAAATGTGTAGATGGTCCCGGTCCCTGCGAGTAAATCCACTGATCACTGCAATTCTGTTGAAATGAACCGATTTCACAGCCAAATTCTGCCTGTCCTTATAAATGCTGATGTGTGCAGGCCTTAAAGTGAATTTCAGCCTCACTCCAGCAACGTGCGTACCAGCAAATCAGTTTCTGATTTCTTCCCTTCTGAGATACAGCGAGCCCAGATTAAAAAATGTGGAAGTGCAAATTAGCTCCACAGGGAGCGATCACCTCATTGTTATAATGTACCGTACCCACCATTTAAATATCATCACAGCACATAGATCAAGTCTTTTGTCCCCAATTTTTACATTTACAACAAGGGCAGAGAAAGAATAAATGGCAATGATGCTGCTTTTTTTCTTTTTTTTTTTAGGAAGAAATGAGCGTATTTATTCAATGTGTATTCTCTGGGTCGGTAAACAGAGATTTAATACCATTTGTCACAACCTGAACAAACACACATGCAAAAATTGCTGTGACTCACAAACATCTGCAGGACCCTCGGCCGGCTCCATCCTAATACATTTTTCAGCTCCAGCTGTAGAAAATGTGTATCGACTCCCTTTATGTGACAATACATTAGGAATGGCACTTATGGGGAGGTTGGAGCAGCATGCCATCTGTGGCTTTATCAAACTGCTATTCACATCCCTGACACTGCAAGGACAGCTGATGGGTGGCTCGTCGGCTTGGCACACAGAGCGAGAGTACACCAGAATCAATAAACAGAATAAAGAGGAAGTTAAGCTGCCTCTGCTGGAACATAATTGAAATACATTTCTCTGTTCTTTCAACTACCGAAACAGAAAGTAACATTTACACTCTGATCCCATCCATTAGCTTCATAAACGACCTGAATGAAGCCATTGTTTAAATCACATTGTAACTATTTCATCTGCTCTCATATCGCTGGAAACTTCTGCTGTAAACTTTGTAAGTGATTGAGTGATATAGGTGTATTTGGGGAGGAAAAATGAATTAAAGATATATTTTTGAGGCAGCTTTAAGTAGGACAGTTTTATATTCTGGAGCAAAACGAAAGCTTTAAACAGATTTTTTTTTGCTTGCTTGTCACGACCACAAACCAATCTGATGTCCCCTCATTTCAATACAATCTAGGCCAGCAATCGGCTCTTCGGCTACAGATGGTAATCCTATTCAGTGTCACACATGATCACAGCTCTTGTCTATTTTTTTATTTGATTTTTTTTCCCAATGCCAAATCCAGCACTTCTGGCCTTCAGTGCCACACCTAAATTGCAAATCAGCCCCGGTTGGGAATGGCACCGCGAGCCCCCGACACCCTGTTGAAGAAATTATTTATGTATCACACCGACACTGTCCATAAATAAAAGATACATTTCAGAGTCTGTTGCAGAGTTTCCGGAGCTTGGAAGAAAACGGTTTATCCTCGTCTTTTTTCACGTGCTGGGAGGCGTGTGGCGTTTTGTTTTGTTTTTTTGCGTTGGTCCCCGGGTTTCATCATGAGCACCTCTGACTGGGAAAACAAAAATAACACTCCTGAAAAATGTGTCAAAGATTACCACCTGTTTCAAAGTGCAGTGCACAGTCAGACTGTGAAAGATAAACTGAACTGTAGTGATATGCTGTGATGATAAAAATGAACACAGAGGCTGTTAAACATATTTCTGTAAGTGTCAATGATGCATTACACTTTGCATCAGGTGCTGGGTTTGACCTGCGGGATTGCCCAAACAACACTCATGTGGTCATAGCTACATGGATGGTTCTGGTTTTATTTGTGCTTTGAGCTCCAGGAGGTTTTTGCCTGTACCCTCAGCTCACACAATGGACAAACTATTAAGATGCAGCCTTACATATGTAAATACAGGGTTTCTGTGGGGTCTTAAAATGTCTAAAATTCAGCTAAAATCTCCTAAAATGTCTTAAATACGACTTTTAAAGGTCTTAAAAATGCATTAACGTTACTTTTATTTAAAACAAATGCAAAAACTTTAGTTTCACTTTTAAATGTTTCGAGGGCGCTGTAACATAACTACACAACCGAACTAAAGTACCTGTGCAGCCCGGTCACAATTCATCGAGCACAACTAGCTAGCGTGCTGTACTCGCGCTGCGGTGTGTAGCCTACAGTGTATGGTTATAGTGGAGCATAGCAGCGGAGAAAACGTAACCCTTTTACTCCGAACATTTAGCTTGTGGCAGAAAGTGACGTGTCAATCAAATTGCCGTAATTCCTCGACCATTTGCATTAGCGACGTTATTCCAGGTGATTCTGAAAGCCGACAAATGGAGTTTCCATAAAATACCGTAAAGTCGGTAATACATACGAAACGCTCCACTTTTCGGCTTTCAGAATCAGCTGGAATCACGTCGCTAACGCAAATGGCCGAGGAATTACGGTAAATTGATTTATGCTAGTTATGTGATCGGTTTTAAAGGGATTTAAGAAAAGCCCACAAAGAGGAATTACTTGTACAAGATGGGTAAGTGCAGGTTCAACGGTTTGTGGCTCCAGTACGAACAATTTAATACATGGTTGAAGCTGGTGGATGGAAACATGAAGCAAACTGCACCGTCCTCAAGAAAACTTTGAAACATTTGACATTGGGCATTAAATCATACCTCGTACCTCCGATTTTCCTTTATGTCTTTTGTACTTTTTGTTACAATGAATGTGAAATGGGTATTAAATTATATTCACTGTGGTTTTAAATTTGACTTGTTGAAACCTGCAGAAACCCTGAAATAACAACAGGTGGTGGAGCATACACAGTTCAAAACAAAAATGTCTGTACGGTAACAATGACTGTTTCGTCAACACTTTTGAAAGGAACTATTTCTCCATTAAAACAATGAAACCCTAAACCACAAATTTCTTGATAGCTCTCAGGTTTTGTGATAAAATAGTATAAAATTCTTCAGTTTATAACCTGCTGTGCTGCTCTGGGACCCCCTGATGGTGCACTAATCTTGGCTTATTCATTCATTTATATTTTCTCTATCCCACCTGTCATCCACTACCAACATTATTCACCTACTTTGGCAACCTATTATTATAATATTACTGTATGCTACTAACATGCTAATTATACTCATTACTGTATTAGAATTATTACTGTTATTACCTTACTTATTAAGTTTTTATTTTCTGTTGCCTGGATACACACCATACACAGTGCCATGCATACTCATTTCAATGTTTACACCCCTATATGCAATCTATTGTTTTGTTTGTGTGTGGTGCGACTTGCATACAACTGTCGACATTATTTGTAATGGCTGCAAATCTGCAACTTTTCACTGCTTCTGACATTATTTCCTTACAAGTCTGTTATTTCAGCCAAAAGTATTTGTTCTACATTTGTTGCAAAGCGGCGCTGCCTGTTGCACTCGTTAATCCGAGGACTGTTATCTCGTGCATTGTGGGAAAGAAAGGCACAGGTGGTGGCGATGGTGCCACCAAATCCCACAGCAAATAAACGAGTACAAAGAAGCAATGAGAGAAGAAGAAGAAGAAGAAAGAGACACAGAGATGGATAGTCAGAGAGACAGACTGATGGGGACACGAGGAGAGACAATGTAAGGGCAGGGACAAGGGGCACAGAAATAAAACAAAACAAAACAAAGGGAGTCAAGTTACAGTGGGGAGAAATAAAGGACAGAAGACAGAAGCCTTCATCACAAAAGGCTGCCATGAAACAATGGTTCCCTGATGGAAAGCGGCAGCTGTAAGCATGACCACCCGTGTTTGGCAGACCTGCAGAAGGGATTGGAGAAAAAGAGGGAGACATAAGGGGGAGGACGGAGCAGGAGGGGTGAGAGAGAGAGAGACAGACCCTGCCAAAGCGGCCCCCATGACAAGCAGCACCACCTCGTTAAACCTGTCCCCGGGAGTCACAGGCAGATGCTCTGCTTTTTCTATGATAATGACCGACCTGCTAAGCAGCTAGCAGCGTCACGCTCCTTTGAACAACTATTGACCTCAAAGCTGTCACTCGTTTTCACGCCGGCACCGGTTCCAACTCGCCACCCTCAGAAGGAGCTTGTTGCATCATAAGTTTTAACGCCGAGCCTTAGACGTATTAATATTGCTTGTTATCAGGCGTTGTTTGAGAAAGCCGCTCCGCTGATACCGTCTTTGCAAGTTTGTGTTAGGCTCCTGCTCTCAGCCGCACTGCATGGGGGCATCAGATAAAGTGGCTACAGATTCATGATCACCAATTATGTCTTAAGACCTTTGAAAACATTGCTCCCCAGCCTGTGCAAATTGGCATTAAGGATATGAAAGTGTTACCCATTAATGCACATTTATTCACCATTTTACATTTCGAAGACCCACTGCTGTCAAGCATCAAAGCGCAGTCAGCACATGGAGCCATGAGTCAAGAGGAAGTAACTAGGGTGAGGGAGAGACAGAGAGGGAAAGAGAGGGAGAGAGATGGAGGACTGAGCAGCGGTTCTCTGAGGATTAGCTCATTTAGACTGCTTTGATCTGTGAGATCTTAATTGCTGGGTAGCACTGATAGAGTCCTCATAGAGACTTAGCAATACCATCCAGGGAGGAGGGAGGAGGGAGGATGGTGGTCGGGGTTTTTACCTTCTCTTCTCATTCCTTATATTTCTAGATAAACTCCAAACAATCCCACGGACCAGCCAGTAGCGGCGGTCACACAGATCCCTGTAGCACCCTAGATGTAATAATTTCCTGAAAATGTAATAAAATTTGCACTTAACTCCATCAAAAATGTAATAAAACCCAATAATGTAATAATTTCACTAATAATGTAATAAAATATCCAGACTGATATTGTAATCACATTTTTACGGATAATGTAACAACTTATTACATTATTGGGGATTTATTACAAGTGTTTATTGTTTCTCCAGTGCCTGAAAATGTAATAAAACCCAATAATGTAATAATTTCACTAATAATGTAATAAAATATCCTGACTGTTATTGTAATCACATTTTTACGGATAATGTAACAACTTATTACATTATTGGGGATTTATTACATTTTCAGGCACCGGAGAAACAATTCTAGAAATAGCCAAGTCACATACTAAGGTGACCAGATAAATTCCCAATACCGTAATAACTTATTACATTATCCGTAAAAATGTTAGGATATTTTATCACATTATTGGTGAAATTATTACATTATTGGGTTTTATTACTTTTATTACTTATCTCGATTGAAAATGTAATAAAACCCAATAATGTAATAATTTCACCAATAATGTG
>OOFC01024346.1:14725-39845 GCA_900323345.1 Pseudochromis fuscus | reverse complement strand
ATCTGGGTACAGCGCATGTACTTCCCCGGTGGGCCGCGGGGGCAGACGGGGCCGCGGAGAGGCGAGATGTGGCGTGACGCTCCTGGAATCTGTGATTTGACATCTCCTCTGTGTGAGAGTCTGTCAGAGGGCAGGAGGAGGGTTTTGAGGGCACTGCCGACTCCTCTCATGTCTGAGACTCTGGGTTTTTATCAAAGATATCTGACTGAGGGCACACGGAGTGGCAGAGCGGCATGGCACTCACTGGAGGTTGTCACCTTTGAATGTACGCTGAATAGACATTATTCAACAAGTCAGTCCTCCTCGTCCACGTAGGTAGAGGGAAACCAGCCCACCTGGAAAGCAGCAAAACAGAATATAATTATATATTAGGTTATTAATATGTATTAGGAGGATATGGTTTATTTATCTAGAAGTATCTTTCCACTCTCTTTCCCAAGTTTCAATAGTGACATCTCAACTTCTATCCTAGTTGCTTCTTTTCTGCCAATAGTTGCTTCACTTAAACATTTTTTATTAGTTCGCGGTTCAAATTAAAGTCATTTTGCTGCAGAGAACAGTATTAGCTTAGAAGTTGTAAGTTGGTCATATAGCTACCCTGCCGTCCACCTCTCCCTTCCACCACCCGTTGGACATCTTGGTGTAGATCTTGATGATGTCTCCTTGCAGCAGAGAGAGCTCCCGTGTGTCTCTGGAGCAGAAGTCGTAGCGAGCCACTGCAATACCCACCACCCTTGGAGAAAAGACTGAGACACAAACAGATTTCAACTTCTTTTTTTTTTTTTTTTTTAATTATTTACACTTTTTAACATTCAGAGTGATGTAGTGTTTAGAGCAACAACTAGTCATGTTTTACTGTCACAGGTGTTGGAGTTTGATAACTTTTGCCATTGCTGAGGGTTAACAACAACAATTTCATCTACCGTATTTTCTGGACTATAAGCCGCTACTTTTTTCCGACGCTTTGAACCCTGCGGCTTAAACACCAGTGTGGCTCATGTATCGGCAACACGAAGCTCGTTGGCTTTTTACAAGCTAGCAAGCTCTGCGCCGCCGACACATTTAACGTCATCACATCAGACCTGGTCAGAGTGGACCACATGAAACTGTTCGAATAAATTCAATAGCGGCTTGTAGACAGGTGTGCTGAATAGTCCGGAAAATACGGTAATTCAAAAGGCAGAGTACATTGACTCTAATGTAAATGTCATGGGAGAACAGACAATCAGGGCACACTTCAGCGCACTTCACTCACACAGGATTTGTTTTATTATATTTCTTTGATTTTTTTCGTGCTTGTACAAACTTTACAATGGTGTGAAACACTTTTCCCACAGGTATCAACCACAGTAAAGCAACTACGGCCATATTGTAAGGATGATAAGGCAGCAAAGAGCCTTGACTCGCGGGTCTGACTCACACTATGTATAAAAGCAAAACCACAGAGACAGAAATGAGAGAATAAATGAGGTTCACTGGTGGGAGAGGAGAAATATATCCAACAGCTTGGTGCGCCGAGCTGCACAGTCAAGATGGGAGGTCACGGTTTATCATGGTCATGTGTTGATCTTATTAAAAGTTAATGTGGAACTCAGCTCACGCAATGCATCCTCACTTATCAGGATATGCAAGGTTATTCCTACACATGCAGGTCAGGGCTCATATCACATGTGAGCACAGGTGAGCACAGGTTTGTTTACCTTATCTGTGGAAATACAGATGACACAACTGTGGAGATATGAATGAAAGGAATACATCTACTCCCTCATGCACACAGAGGCACGTCATATCAAGGCAGATGCTTGGGCACACATATGCATGCATGTAGATATATGCACATGCACAATAGTGTACACAGAGACCGACACAAAGTAATAGACTATTATCCTGCGTTTGTACCATGCAGGCAGAATTCAAACGGGAAAAAAACCCAATTATTCCAACTTTGGAGGATTTACTCATTATTTCAAAATGGTTACCACCATTACTGGTCTTATTGTCGCAACTTTTAATAGAGATTAAGCTTGAATTAACAATTTATACTGTGCAACATATTAGTTGCAGTTCATTAAGTGAAACTATACAAACAAAAGTGCATGGCCCCTTTTTAATTAGCAGAACTGATAGTCTTATTGTTGGAGTCAGTAAATGCCAGCAATAGTGACTTTGCAGCTCTTTGCCACTGGTTTGTTTAAATAAATAAATAAATAAAAATCTGCAGTTATGTTTACCAAATGGGAAATATCAAAGCTGGCAGAAATCCATAATATCTGAGATTTTTAATTACAAGAGTGTGAATGGTTTTCCCCACATGGCGTCTCATACGGTCTGTGTAGTATGACACAAAAATGGCATCATTAGACTACATTATTTAACAGAGATGGGGGAAAAAACAAGACAGTTTGTCTTTGGGAACCTGGAAATGTGAGCGTAGAGCAAGGGAGAGACAAAGAGAGTAGAAAAGCTGTACCTGTACCTGACCAGAAAGGCGAGGAGGAGGGAGGAACAAAGCTGCAGCCGCCAGGAGGAACTACAGAGAAACGAAGCGAGTGATGGGGGGTTCAGGCCGTAGTGGGAGCAAAGAGAGAACATAAGCAAAGTAAACACAAGTTTGACAGAAAGAGAGAGTGTGAGAGGGTAAAGGAGAGAGAAAGAGGAAAAGTTGTCAAAGTCAAAGAACAAGCAAAAAGCAAATAGAGAGCAGAGTGAGAGGGGAGGGCAAAACAGTGAAACCATCAGAGCAAAAAAAAAAAACTGTCATTTCACCCGGCACATACACACACATTTTTACACTGCAAAGACCACAGTATGGGGAGTTAATTAAGCATCTGCTAACGCACTTGCAGACGTGGAAAGCCTGCATTGCTGTTATTTGTGTCTGCGTTTGGTTAAATGCTTTCAGTTCAGCAGAATTTCAATGATATTGGAAAAAGTTTGGAAAAGGTCTCTTTCCATAACAATAACCCCATGCATGCACAAAGCACACAGATGATAGTGCAGTGAAGCTAGATGGAGCTGTGTATTGTTAACGCTGCACCACAGCCCTGCCCAGAATTTACAAAATATATAAAAAATATATATATAAAAAACAAAATGTGGTTAAATTTATTTAGCTGCTTCTCCCGTTCTGTTGATGATGTGTTGCAAAACTGAGGGAGAAAACCTCTATGTGCTTGAATTAACTAGACGAGTCGCATCACAAGATATATTGATTTTAGGTTACCAGTAATTATTATTCAGTCTGTTTTAATATGACCTATGAAGGATGTTCCAGAGAATAGTAAAAATGAAATAGGTAGAGGGAGGATGTTTTTTAGACTCTTAGATATCAAGGTTGACAAATATGATGTAGACATTTCTGTAAAAAAGAAATTAAATCAATAAATCTTGGGACATTTCTTGCGAACAAGACATTCAGTAGCTGCAAGGTTTGGCTGTCCAAATACTTTTGGCCACATAGTGTCCCTCCTGCAACTTTTCCCACTGCAAAATTACCAGCAATAACAACATTTTCCGCTTCAGACCAGGTGAGCCAAAGCAGCAGCATGCGGGTAAGTATACATCTGAGCGCAGCACGGTGCCCTGACAAGGCGGCGTCTGGGATCCCACGCTGCTGAGCCAACGACTTCTGCTCCCATATGAAATCCCATCTGAGCCGGCAGACCCTCACACTGAGAAAACACCTCCTGTCAACACAACAATATGGTTGCATGCCTCCTTCTTCTCCCCCTACAGGCAGAGGCCAACATGTGTCAAGTGTCTGACCGGAGTGCACGCAAACAACCGGAGACACACCTGCAGGAAGTATGTACAGTTTACAAATACGCACAGACAGGACAACGAGTGGCGATCAAGACTGCTGTATGTGAAAATGTTTTCAGATAATAATGATTTAGTCGTCTAATGATTAATATCTGATAACAGCAACTGTGTATCCTAATAAGATCAATGCTAAACTACAAAATGATTACCCTGACAGACAATAACAGATCACTGCTCTGCAAATCATTTTCCAGCTCGAGCATTCACACACACACACACACACACACACACCATGAAAAGCACTCAGTCAGACTTAATTAAAAAATGCTTGCTGGGGTTTTTCCAAGCAAATTACTCCAGAGTTTTGATGGCTGCTCAGTAGTTCTGCATCTTGTGATTGTTTGCTCAGCCTTGCATTCTATTTTCTTTTGCTATGAGGTGTCTGTTTTCAGATTCAAACCATTTTTTTTTTTTTTTTTATAAATTTATTTATTTTTTTGCTTTGGCATGACATCTGTCTTTCCACGGAGGCTGTTTACCAGACAGAGAACGCGGTGCCCACACTAAGTCTGTCTATGGGGGTGGACGACTTAAGGCAATAATAAACTATCCCAGAATGCACTGAGGCAACGGCGGGTCTGTCAAGGCTTTCTCAGAGAAGGCAGCGCGGTGAATGGCAGCGATGCACAAACACACCTCTCGCAGTGCTGCTTTGAAGCCTGATGCGCTGGGAGACCGACGCTGCCAAAGGAGGCAGAGGGACAAGGATGTAGCAGAATTTTACATCCGAACAGACACAAAGGGCTAACTTTGACTTTGTTCCAGCGTTCGCCTGCTTGCCTCGGCTGCTGCTGCTGTTGCGGCGGCGGCGGTTGTTTACACGTACACCTCTCTTTAAGTTAAGACAGTTTACCTCCAGCTGCTTCCTGCTCTTTTAGATCAGATCATATTTGCAAACTTTTTCCCAGTTTTGTGGAAACAGTCACGGTCCCTCAGCTGGACCAGGGGTATCCCCCAGGTGTGTGTCAGCAGGCGGCTGTCACACAGGTTTTTTTTTTTTTTTTTTTTTGTTTCCACAGCCAGCCCAAGTGAAATGTCATGTCCTGTCAGGAAAATTGTGAAGCCATCTCGGAGCCGAGCGGAGTGCGGAGTGTGACGTTTGGAGGAGCAGGCTCCTGGTGCTTGCCTGGGGCACTGGGCCCTAACTGGGACTTCTCTGCCATGCCTGGTGAGCTGCCGAGGCTCCTTTCTTTTTCTCTCACTCACTGTCTTTCTCAGTCTCTCCTTTGTCTTTCGCTCTCCTTCTATCTCTGTTACTTCCTTTGTACCCCGTGTCTCTCTTTAAACCCACGTATTTACATTCAATAACAAAACGGTGAAGGAAACACACACAATAATTTGAGGTGCAAGTGCACATGGATCGCATGACAATTAGAATATGATTAGATATGATAGACTGTGTGTGTGGGGGGGTTTAGTTTGTATAGGATCTTGTTTTCAACTCTGGCTGCCCTGTTTTCACATTGAGCTCCAATCAAGATAACAGGAGGACATATTAACAGCATGAGTAAAACACTGGGAGAGTGCAAACCTCTGCCAAGGAATAATCCAGATGCGCTGATGCTACAGACTGAACACTGCCCTCTTGTGGTGAAATAACATCACTCTCTTGTTAAAATATTCACCTATAGAGTTCGGGAACATACGTCATGCCACGATGGATTAGGGGATGTGTCCGCCATGTTTGTAGTCTGCAATGGTAAACGGCTGAATAGCGTTTCACAGCACATAAAACAAGTGGGGCATCATTTAAATAGGTGGAACAGACGCCTAAATGCGAGCGATCGATTTTGTTTTCTTCGCAATTTTAGTGAATACTTGGCAAACAGCTGATACATCCACACCTGTAGCACTGTTTCTGAAAATTACAAATCTGTTACAGCACAAGGGAAACATCGGTCTCTTCTGGAACATCGTTTTTCCATATTTGTGTGATAGATTAATGTTTCCTACCACAGCCCGGACATGACAACATCGCTCGTATGGCTGTTACACAACCAAAACAGAGGGATGGACAGGTGTTTTAGCCCCGACCTGAACAATGGGATAAAAACATGATTAACTTTTCCCAGACCAGTCATGAGACTTACTGTCACATCCCACCACGCAACATCTGAGTCCCATTGTTGATAAAATATAATGAAATGACTGGAAAGTTTGCTAAAAAGTGTAGAATCTGTAGGAACGAATGTGGCTGCTGATGAGTGAGCCATAAATCCCAAAATGCTTTGCGAAGTGACGTCATGATCCCAAACTCTATTATAACAGATTTTTTTTTAACTTCCAGACAGGGTCACATCCTCTGATTTTGCCCAAAATTAAATTATCTGGTCCTTGGGTAAATATTATCACTTCGCATCTAACATCTCCAGATGCACCTTGCATGTTAAAACAAGGGACCATCTTTCTCACTGTATTCTCTTTCTCACCTTCTTCCTGCCTCTCCTCTCCCTCCTGCTTCCCTGACTCTCCATCTCCTCCCTCGTCTGTCTGTTTCATTCTGTCCACAGTTTCTGTCTCTCTCTCTCACACACTCTCCAGTCCCAACTCGCCACTTCCTCTAATCTCCTTCCTACTCGAGACCCTCGTTCCCTTTATCCTTCGCATGCTTGCTCAGAGTGAATGAGCATCTGCCTCAGTCTCTGAGGACCAGTAATGACGCAGTGAACGGACTTGTTGAACTTAAGCACAATAATGCATTTATTCATGCCTGCCCACACCAATAGGTCTGAGTTCAAAGACGATGCTCTATACTTCTTTACCATTGCAAAACAATACTAAGTGCAGGCTGACCCTGAGAGAGCTTCTCCCAGGTGAGACTGAATTTCATCTAATGTTAGCTTTAATTACATAAATGGGGTCTGCAACATTATATATATCAAATTTATCAGACAACCAAAAATGATCACACTGAGGTTCAGTGCTGTGTGATTACGTCACGTTTGGATGTTGAACATGATGCTAATCGCAATGTTTTGAAAATGTTTGACATCATAAATCCCATCTCATATCCACAGCCCGACCACAGTCTAGGTCCTCCAATAGGTCAGTGTGTATGTTTCAAAATCTGAATGATTTGAATGTTTAATTCCACTCAAAGGAGGATCAACCAAGCAGAGCTGAAGATGCATGCCTCTCAAGGGGAACTATTGCTGTCATGCAGCCTGTACTTTTCCATGGGGAATCATGTCAGCTCATTATGCTGTGTTAATTTTTTCAAGCATGTTTCACACGTCAAAGATAGGACTGCCCTAGGTATTGAGACACAGTTTTCACAGTTTTAAGTAGAGTTTGTGTTGTTGGATGGGACATTTTTTAACAGATCTTTAGGTGAGGGTCTATAGGATGTTGGTTTATCTGGAATAACAAACTTCTGATTCCAGGAACTTGTTTCTGGCTTAAATTTGTTTTATTGTTTCTGTATGATTGCAAGAGGAATTTAGCAGCTGATGAAAAAAGTACCTCACCTTACCTTGCCTGACCTGGTTGGCTGTAACAAAAGCCTAGCCCTCTGGTTCTCCAGACAAAACAAATGCTCACAATGTCTTTCAACTGTAACCGGATCGAGATCTGATCTGAACTTGTAGCATTTCCACCTGTCAGACAGATAGTGTCAGGGAAGGGAACCTGGATGTTTGTGAAGCAGACTCACCATTGCCGACCCTGGCAATGGCCCTGGGCATGTTTCCATTGGACAGTTCCCTATAGGGGACCTGCAGAGTGGTGTCAAGACTGCTGAAACCCTCCTTCAGAGAGTGCTGTTTGTAGTACTCCACCAAGTCCTGTGTAAAACAAGGAAACAAAACACAGCTATAATATCGGTACATCACAATAAATCTATTATATATTGTGCACAAATGTATAGACATAGACATGGGGTGAGGTAGGAAGAGGAGCCAGTACTGAGAAAGTGTTCAGCTGACCACAATGTGTCTTTCTATCCACTCATTTCAAGTGCTAATATCAGTTTCTGCCATACAATACCACAAACAATTGCTTAGAACATGTCCTTGTGGCTATGTGCGCAAAAACATCAAAAGAAATCACTGGAATACTTTTTTTTTTACTTGTAAGAAAATTGCATTATTTTAAGAGAGAGCTGCAAAAGTAGTGTAATGTCAAAATGATTATACTCATTAATGCTCCAGCAGTTTGTAGGGCAGAAAAATCCATACAAAGTTAAAGCCTTTTTACCAGCACGGTCTTGAACAGCCGACTCTCAGCAATGTAAAAGCCTCCATCCTTGGTCAAAATCTTAATGTGCTTGACTTTATCGTTGAACCTGTGGAGGATGAATAAGACATGGGCTCCTTATCAACTATACATGCTTCCACATCAATCCAGTCTCTATGGTGAACAGTCACGAAGGTCTGTCTGAGCTGACGGTCGGTTACCGTGCTGAGTCAAGCAAGTTTGTTTGACAAGAACACCTCTGGTTCTCCCTGCTGCTGATGTCAGATCTAAATTCACTCATCACAGGTAATAATGGAGCTAAATAGGCCTCCATAGTTTCACCCTGTACAATCAGGGTCCGATCAATCAAGGTTCAAGGTTTAGTTTTCAAACAATGAGGTCTTTTTCACAACAGATGTTTGGAGCAAGAAAGCTAATTAACACTGGTTTCAATCAGTAAACCTTGTGATTGCCACCATACAGTGTAGGAGTAGCCAAATGGAGCGCGGTCTAATATAATGAATTGATGTGGCTTTCCTGCTGTCATGTGAAAATGTGGGTGTTGTGGGATACATCCCATCACACATCTTCATAACATACTCAAAAACCAGGCAGATTTAGAGTGTACCCTGACAACTCTGATTATGCTCAAGTGTCAAAACACTGTATTGATAAAAATGACTTTAGACGTAGATCAGTATCATCTCTGTGCTTGTCCATCTGTTAGCAACATTATGGAAAGACTTAAGAACAGATCTTGATGGTTTTATTCCCCAAGGAACAAATGTTTGGATCATGTCTGAAAAAAGCCCTAAATCCTGCAAAATCCTGGACCCATGTAGAAAAGGCTGCTCCTCGTCATCTGAGTAGAGGCCTACTCACTTCATCTTAAGCCAGTTGGTCCACATGATAAGTGGTGTGCAGTTAGCCATCAGTTCTTTGTTTTATTTTATCAATTGGTGCAGCAGTGTGATGTTTTGTGTGTATCCTCGAGTCAAAGTAAGTACACTGAATATATTTTGTGTGTGTGTGGGTTTTAGTTATAATTAGCATGTTAGCGTTAGCGGCTAGCGAATAGCGCTCGCGATTAGCATGCTACTTTTAGCCCATATGTTGTTAGTGAATAAATGCACCCTTATTTGTTTAATTGTGTTTGTAATTCGAGTGCTCACTGAGAGGGTGATTTGAATTGTTTTCAGTGGAGTATGATGTTTTATGGGTGTTATTTCTGTTGTATGTATATTGCATTACAGGCCATGTAAATGTTGACATCACTCATTTTAGGCTTTGTTTGTTGCAGACCACACACACACTCACACACACACAGGCGCACAAGTGGTTGCTGTACCGTAAAGAAATCAAAGAGTAAACAGTGAAGAAGCTGCTTCATGGGTTTTCTTACCGATACCACCTGAGCAACACTCGACATTCATTAGCCAACACTACAGTCTTTCCCTGGTTCTCACCGACAACCCATGTTTGACAAATGACAGACAATAGCAAAACACAACCACTAGGGGGCAGTAAAACAACACTGCTGCATCTATGAAACCGAGAGGAAGGAGAAGGAAGCGGCAGGTACACACTGAAAACAGTGGAGTGGTTCAGGTCTTGAGGAAAAATTCACAACTTTATCACATCTTCATGGATTTTGTTGAAAATCTACACACATGCAGGATGATAATGTCTGCAATCCGAGCAGATATGATTACAGTTTGGTGATCACATCTGGATTACGTCTTTGCAGAGGTTTGTACCCTCAGTGCTTTCTAGAATCGGCCAAACACAGTTGAACATGTGTCTATATTACTACTAAACTACAATGAAAAAATACTTTCAGCTTCGTTTTTTATCAGTGTGCAGTCTGAAATTTGGTTCTGCAGCATTTCCGCTTCTTGCTACTTTTATTACTTTTTTTAATGAAAGAATATTTATTTTTAAAAATGTAACAAATGATACTTATCTATAAAAATGCAGAGATAGAGAAACACAGCACATTGTAGAGTAAAAAGTGCTGAAATAATCATGTGCCACGTGAAAATCAAAGCTCAACATAAGCCTTGTGAAAAGTAATGTGGACTAACCTTGAAAATACATACACGATTGCACAAGTGGGGGTGTGCTGCAGAGCCATTAGCAGGCACAATACTGTAAATAGCAATACAGTACATACTGTATGTGCAAGCTACACTTGAGATTCAGCTGCATTGTAAATCTCCTGGTACAGTGTAGAATGGTACATGTTGTACAGCCATGTTGCAAATGTACTGATACATCATGGATATATGTTTAGTAATACAATACTGACAACACATGGAGACAGAGTTGGGTGAAGTTTTTCTTTCCTCCTATACTCTCCTCAAGGCTGCACATACACACAAACACTGACCAACAACACACACACACACAGAACTGACCACTTGTAGTGTTTGACACTAGACAGTTCCAGTTGATTAGTAGGAGCTCTCTCTGTATAAAGCTCCATTATCTCAAACGGCCATCCTGATAATGATCTTAAGCATTGAGACAGGCAATTAGGATTGGAGTGTTGAGAAACTGGCCCTGTACTTCAAAGCTTTGAATGAGGAACGGTATGAGTCTACCAAACCAAATGGGCTGGAATGGTGTGTCACTGGCTAAATAGTCTTAACATCCAAATAGTATTTCAGACTGCACCCTCAATCGTTAGAATCTCTTGAAGCCGTCATGCCAGGTCAGGAGGACTCGATCGTCCTTTCTCTTTTTAAAAGAGTGTACAAGCTTTGATGTCGAGTGAAAGATATTCACTAGTTAAATGGACAGGGCCGTGTTTGAAAAGAGGGATAGGGAGGCACTCAACGTGCAGATAAAGCAGTCATTTATTGGAGCCTTAAGGGATGTATGTTTTATCTACAATCCAAATGCGATGCGAGCCTTCTTTTGAAATATATTTCTAAGACTGATAGTCGGAGAGCATCAAAAAAGTATGATGCAAAGCTATCAAGCCCTCCTTGAACATATGTCTGAGACACAGACAGGAGATAAACTGGAACACAGATCATCCAATTCCACCTCTTTCCCGTGCTACATTCAGCTGAAATGTTTGGTCCTAGCGTTCAGGTGCAGTGTACAAATAAAAGGCCTTTCACCAAAATTAGAAAAACATTTTTTCCTATCTCTCTGTGCACACTATTTTGGTTTTCTTTGCCCGGTATAAAAACTATTCATCTTTCCTACCGGTAACTCAATAATAATAATAGGGACAGTGTTTACTGTTTGATGCATAGAGCACTGAAAAATAACAATTAAACAGCAGCATCTATTTCCAAGAACATTGCTCCTGTTACTCTGGATAATCAACAGTCTGTTATAGGAACTATTTCCTCAGTAATAAGTATTTCTAGTAAACACAGTTCAGAGAAAATAGTCAATGGACATTTGTTTACAAGCATACACCGACGTACACGACAATAGCCACATGCACTGTTTACCATATTGCCACTTCAATAAGTAGTAGTGTGTGACATAAACCCAAACAGATTAAATCCAAAGCAACTTAACAGGTGGCTAATTTTGTACTATTCAGTGTGCGACACCTTCTTTAGCAAACTCAAACATAATTTCTAGAATTAACACGAAGGCTAACATTTATCCATGAGTCAATTCAAAGGAGAGAAAAAAACATTACAGAGGAACAGTTTTTGGACTTCAATCATTACACTAATAACACACACAGGGCTTAAAAGATCAAATATTACCTGGTATTGGTGTAAAGGTTGTGTCTTGCTGGGTGAGAGAGGTAACTGTACATTTCTTAATATATATCATATTGACTTTCTTAGATGTTTAAGTCAGGGGAGGTTGGATTGTATTGGGATTATTTCATGATACATTTTCAATGTCAGCAGCGTGTGTTTTCTCCCACACATGAATGTTGTTAGAGAATTAGGGTGGAGACAGCAACCTCTGAGACAGACACTTCAAAACCTGGGACACTGCAAAAAAGCAGGATCTAAATATTAGACAGTAACACTTATTTCAAGAGAAAACTGAAATAATAATCTGTCCATGCAGCAAGTTAATTTTACTTGACAAGAAATCTTGAAATAAGATTGTAAAATCTAGAAATAAGTAGGATAGATAAAGAACTTTCAACACAAGATAAGTAATCTAATTTTAAGATCTTAAACTTGGCATGTGCCACACTACTTGCAGTGCACTCCATGTTTTTGACCTTGCTTGAACTGGTGACCTTCCAGTTCCCAACCCACTGAGCCACTGCTGCCTCAACAGAGGGACAAGAGTGATTTTATTTCTGCACTGACCAGGAAAGGAAATGAATAGAAGATGCACTTTTTGTTTTGTGCAGTTCCTATAGAGCATCAAAGGAAATGCAAAGGACACACTTGGTTTTGCAGGTCAAGCTGCAGCTGTAATGTTTTCAAAGTAAAATAACAACATCAACCTTGTTACTGGTTAAATACAGCTTGAAATTAGCTTTAAAAACTTACTAAGAAGAAGTGAGAAATAATTAGCTTAAAATAAAACATATTTCCTTTGGCAAAAAATTCTTGATGAGATTATTTTGCTACTTTGACTAAAAATATGTCTAAATTTCTGTAAACAAGCTTTTTAAAACTTGCTTAGATTTCAGTTTTTGCAGTGCACAAGCCTTGATACCATTGGGAGGGGGGGTTATTTTATTTTATTTTATTTTATTTTATTTTATGTTTTTGGTGTTGTCATTTAAATTTGGGTGCCTTTAAACTGCACTCCATCCTCCACCATCTGCGTTTCTGTGTCAACTGTGACTCATCAGACCGACCAAACTTTTCCCATCCCTCAGTGGCAGGCTGTCGATGATTACATCGCCACTATAGCTTCTTGTTTTCCATTGACATGAGTGGAACACAGCAGGAGCTCCTTCTGCTACGGTCCATCCACTTGAACATTTGATGAGCGGTTTCGTTTCAGACGCCATTGTTGCACCGAGCCGTTATTTGCATGTGGGTATTTTGTTCGCTTGAATTATTTCCGCCAGCGGCCTCTCGCCTCGCACAAGAAGGTGTTATTGCCCACAAGACCGCTGCTGGCTGCATGTGTTTTGTTTATTCCACTATTCTCGGTAAGTGGTAGTGAGTGAAAGATGTTGGAGACCTGATTTGGAAATAGATAGAAAACAAGCCATCGTGCCACTTACTTTATACTGATGGCATACTCGGTGCACTCCTTACTCCGGTGTCGAACCAGGTATGTGCTGTTTCCTCGGTCCAGGAGCTCTACCTCTGCCTGGTACCTCTCCATCGGCCCTGCAAACCTGAACCATCCATGAACAACTACCTCACTTACACTGCGATCTATCATTCTGAACATGAGGATGAGAACAGTCAATACAATCAATACAATAGAGTGACGACTTGTGGTTATTGTTATTATTACCGTATTTTCCGGACTATTGAGCCCACCTGTCTATATGCCGCTATTGAATTTATTCAGTTTCATGTCGTCCACTCTGACCGGGTCTGATGTGACGACGCTAAATGTATCAGTAGCTTGTAGCTTGTAAAAACCCAACGCGCTTCGTGCCGCTGATACATGAGCCACACTGGTGTTTAAGTTCAAAGCGTCGGAAAAAAGTAGTGGCTTATAGTCCGGAAAATACGGTAGTTTTCACCACTTACCAGAGCTGGGCCGAGTAATCAACAGGTTTTGGAACCTGACATAGAAAAAAATAAATAAATAAATTGTGGTTATTTTGTGTTTTAATGGAGTCGATACAGAGTGTGGAGGTCATTTGCGGTAATGTGATATTTGAGCCACATCTAATGGCTAAAATCAGTCTTCTACAGCAAAAGAAAAAAGCTGCAATTGAAAGCACTACATTCCTTTGCCAGGACATCAATACTTGCCACTATCCACTGAATGCATGGTAATCACGCTAAATTTGTCTTATTGATTACAAAAAATATGCACACTTACACACGGGCACGGCCTCACAGCGTCACTTGGAAAGAAGCCAATCTTGCTTGTCGCCAGAATTTTGCCCTGCAATGGCAACCGCTTGTTAATCGCATTATATTTGTCTGGGAGCAACCGCACTTCTCTCTGTCTCCTTCTCTTCCCTTTTTCTCTTCCCCTCCCACTCCGGCTTCAATAAATCCTCAGCAATTAGCACACAACAAGCAGTGCATCTAATTTGCAGCCCAAGTTAATTATGGTTCAAACTCTGCCGGCAGTTAGATTTGTACTGCATCAAAACAAGAGCCTCGTTTAACACTAAATAATGGGTCTTATTTTGGTCTTTGAATATCCAAACAGCGTGAGCTCTCTGGCTCGCGCTAAAGACCAACAATTGCATTTTAGCAAACCCGCCTGAAGCCACTACAGGCTTTATATAAAAATCATTAATTCCTTAAACAAACAAAGAAGAGACAAACTTTTTTTTTCTCTTCTCAAGCTAAATAAACCAATTTGTTCAAACAAATGATTTAATTTGTATAAAGAGTTGTCCTTACATGATCAGATAATTCAGTTTATTTTATCATTTTCTATTACGTACATTATCTTGTAGTAATGAGAATATGTATCAACATTAAGCTCAAGATAATGTGAGTTTCCAGTTCTGAGTTCGAGGTCAATTTGAAGTCCATTGAGTCAATCTGAGAAGACAGGGAGTGGTGAGGGCATGTGGAGCTCTTCATTCAGCTTCCTGCCCTGTTTATGCTTTCCTCCTCAGTCCTCTTTATTAGAGTATGAAATGCTTTTTAGGACCGTGCAAGCCCTGGCAGTAACTAGATTGGAAAGCGAATCTTTACCCATCTCTATGATTCATTCTGTGTAATAACATTTCATCAAAGGTTTTTTGAGAGCCCTTCTCTATTTGTTATGCCTTCGATAAGCGTATGATAAAGATTAAACTTATTACTCTGTAGGAATAAACAGGCAGCAGCCAAAGGATCAAATGAAATTACAGTGATTGATTGTATTGTTCTGCCAGTGGGATGGGGGATAATTGCCTTCTGGGTAACAGGGGATATGAATTCTCAATGTTCTGTAATTCCATCCTCTGGCGCCACTGGGGACGCTGAAGATTAAAGGCACCCTGTGGAGTTTTCATTGTAAACAAACAAGGTTTTGTTAAGATTCAGTGTTTCTCACCCAAACGCATTGTGTGTAACTGTAAGAGCCGACAAACTTGTTGAAACAAAGGCTTTCGCGGCACGCTGTGAAACTTTATCGTTGATATCAGATTGTCAGATTGCAGCCTTCTTTATCTTCTCTTTTATTACAGTATTCTACATTTTACAGCTCATTACTGCCGCCAGCTGTTGCATCAACGTTCTCGACAGAAATTTTAGCTGAAATGTAGAAAGTAAAAATGACTCCAAGGCAGGAATATAATTAAAGAGTCAACGTTTTGAAGATATTAACAATGTCTTGATGGTGATTGATACAATGTCTGTTTAGATAAATTGTGGTTCTAGGTAAATGTACAGGTGTTATATAACAAATCATTATGCCACAAAAATGAATAACTTCTGTGAAAACTGTGTGTAAACTAAAAAGCATTAACTGTATCTTCAGTTATTCAGACAGCTCTGCACACAACCTGTATCCAGCTGTTCAAACTGATTTCATTTTATTATTTAATTTTATCCCTGAGTTGTTATTCATTCACTTTGATAAACCAACATCTTAGTAACAGCAACACCCAAATCATTACAGAGAATCAGAAAAGCTAAACTAGTCCTCAACTTAACAGAGTATCAGTAACTGTCGTCTCAGCTTTTGACTGTAGTGCGGTTTATGTGATTTGATGTAGTTTAGTTTCCTTTAAATTAATTGATTTTAATACACAGTAATACGGATTGTTGTGAGTGAATGTGGAGAATTACAAAACATATGTTCAATTTCTTTGGGATCAAAAATAAAATGTTTTTCGCACTATGTGGATTCGCTGACATTAGCCTCAAAACTGTCCACACTTCCAGCTTCAGTATCCACCGCTCTAACATTATCAAAACGATATAAACCCAACAGAATAGTTTCAGTAACATTAATTATAGCAACATTATGCACAGGACAGGAATAAACAAATGTGTGTGTTATCACATAATTCCTCTGATTATCCCCGGCAGCATGCATGGTTACCATGGCAGCAAACAATGCAGTGCCATCAGGGCTGTGGCATGACATTCTGGTCGCCGTTCTACCAGCTTACAAGAAGTCTCCTGGCATTTATGTCCTCCCCCCTCCACCTTGTGCTCTGTCACAACAGAGAGAAACATGGAGCATAGGAAATCGGGCTAACTGCCTACTCCCAGCTGTGCCGCTGGCAAAGACTACAGTCCGATTGGAGCAGCACCAGAAGGAGGATGAGGCTTTATTGCCGCCGTAAAGCAGAGTGAGAAACAGCTAGGGAGGCTGCCGGAAGACCCCAGATAAATCGCCATCCTTTCAAAAATAGATAAGGTCAAACGCTCTCAACCGCTGGCTGACCTCGTGACATGCTTGCTAAATGTGCCTGTACATGAGGTTGTGCACCGCCATTAAAACCCCCTCCAGAGGCCCAAGTGTCTGCTGTTTTATTGTTTTAATGTGGCACTTAATTAATCAAGTGAAGCCGCTAATTGGTTAGATCATCCGATGTAGGCTCTGATTCAATCTGAAAAGTGAAAGGACAGACAGATACCCCCATCTGTAACGTAACTGGGGTCCATTATAGTTCATACAGTTCTTCGACCAATTTTTCTAATTGCGGCTGACCTCATTATAATGTCATACTTGTGGCTCACCTGACAGGACCCAGACTGTGATAAACAACCACAATACAATTAGTGATTTATAAGAAATAACAGTTTAATGGAGATAAATGGTTGATCTTTTTTAGAAAGCTGGGAGATCCAGTATTAGAGAGAAGAGGCAACACGCAGCCCAGATTCAAACCCATGACACTGCAAAGAAATTGCGTGCGCCGCACAAACCCAGTGAGCCGTGACATGTTATTTTTTCATAGAGTCACAGATGTTGAGAGAAATCGAGGATGAGCTGAGTGACACGCACCTGCCACCAGGAGCTGTGCAGGTCGGCAAACATCAGTTCAATGACATCTCCTGCATGAATGCTTAGTGGGGGCCCACACTGGGGATACGGGACGCCACTGTAGTCTCTGATCACAACCATCCTGGGTAAACCTGGCAGGCGGGGAACACAAACACACTTCTGCTCAGAATTCACTTCATTAGAGAAATATCCAGCACTGTATTCTGTGTGGTCTGATCATTAGTTATAGGTAATGGATGAAAAATAGTGCAAGTTGACATGATACAGAACACTACTGATGAGATCTAGAAATACTGATACATAAATGGTGAATCCATATAAAGAAAATTTTAATATTTCAAGCATTTCTTATACGTGACACAGACACCATGACAAACCTTTTTACACTACAGGAATAGTCAATGTGAGATGTGTCTGATCATGGATAAATAAATGAATGTCGGAGGTTGTGTCAGAAACAAAAAGCTCTACCACCCAGTAAAAAGACATCTCAAACCCTGTCACGTTAACCAGCCATTCAATCATCATTTCCATTTTTTGCACTTCTCACTCGGACACAGTAAATCCCCTTATTGTCATTATCCTGAAGGTTTTGTGCAGTTGATCCCTCACATAAAAAGTGGACCCGCTGACAGTCTTTTTGATTGAAGCCTAAACCACCCAGAAAGGCACCGTCCTAAAAAGCAGCAATTTGCTATTGCGGGGAATTCATCTCTTTGATTCCTGAACGGCGCGGCACCGATCTTTCCTCGGCGTGGCAGACAAACACAGCCACAAGCATGGGGCATGAGGCTAAGACTAAACACCCCTGCCAACTTAAAAGACACAATCACTTACTCTCCCCCAACTCACACATCTCGCCCCCCCTCAGACACATCTCCCTTCCTGCCGCTGCTCCCCTGCAAACCAGCCCGAGGAAACTATTAGCTGACTGTGACCTCAGATGAATGGAATATCTCACATTCATGTTTTTAATAAGAACAATAAGCACGGCTGTCTTTCTCATAAAGCCCCTTATGGAAATTGATTTATCACAAAGGCACAGCTCCGCAGTTGAGGTCGAGGCATATAGACTGCTGGAAGTGCTTTTCTGCCAGCATTTCTCCCGCCATGGTTCTCATAATGATTCCACCCACTCCAATTCATCTCAATGCCGTCTAGGGTTTAGGCATCATGGCATGCGGTGAGAAAAGGAGCTTTTTAGTGCTTTGGTTAAGGATTCTTTCTGCATCCCATTATTCATTGGTTATTCTTACTCAAATGCTGAATATTTGTCAAGAGGAAACTGTTGTTATTCATTTCCTTCTTTGAACCCTGTGTGCGTGAGCAGGAGAGATACATGTCAGTGCATTTCGGAGAAAATCTTGAGGGAGAAAAAAAAAAAAGAAGAAGAAAAGAGTTGAGTAATATGTGATCAAAAACGTATCGAAACATCTGAGGGTTAGCTTTAAACCACCTTCTATCTGCTCCAAGTCCACTCTGGCCTCTCACTAACCATCTCCTTTTCATCCTGCCTGTGTTTCTGTTTTGCTGCAGAACCGAGATGAAAGAAGCTTAAGAGGTACCACGTAAAGCCCTTAGCAGGTTCACAAAAGTGGTCAAGTGGTCAAGCCATACTGACCTGGGTCTGGTGGTGTTGTGTTGTCCTGTAAATGGAAAGAGAGGGAGAAAGTAAGAAGCAATACAGAGGAAAAAGCATGAAAACAAGAAAGAAATATAGAGGAAGAAAAACACTGATAAATACAGAGGTAGAGGTTATTATTGAGCGTGCAGGATCAGGCTGACCTGAAGAGTGCGTCATGCTCTTCATGAAGTCTTCTGTGATTTTTATACTCATTAGATGTTTGGTCTAACAATTTAGAAAAAAATTAAAGATAGAAATTGAAAATATATTGCAAAGGTTTTGTCTGTTCACTATGGGTGAAAAATGCAATAATTTACCGTATTTTCCGGACTATAAGCCGCTACTTTTTTCCGACGCTTTGAACCCTGTGGCTTAAACACCGGTGTCGCTCATGTATTGGTGGCACAACGCTCGTTAGCGTTTTACAAGCTAGCAAGCTCCGTGCCGCTGATACATTTAGGTAGGTAGGTAGGTCTTTATTGTCCCATCAGGGAAATTTGTTTTCACAGCCTTACATGACAGGTCTCGACACCACCACAAGACAATAAACAACACCACCACAAGACTCGTCACATCAGACCTAGTCAGAGTGGACCACATGAAACTGTTCGAATAAATTCAATAGCGACTTATAGACAGGTGCGCTCAATAGTCCAGAAAATACGGTAATACATTCATGTCCTCATGAGGATGAAAATGCTTCAATTTTAAACACTTGAACAGTCACAGATGAGTCTAAAGATTCATGAACCATTTAAAGTTGATACAGTGAAGGTATGAGAGCAGCTGTATAAACTATTGTTTAAGAGATTTTGTTTTTGAAGTGCATGAAGAAGTGATTATTAAGATTTAGTTTACTATCTTACCGGCATGCCTTTACTGCCATCTTTTCCTGGGACTCCATCCACGCCGGGCACACCCTCCTGCCCCTCTGGGCCCACCACACCTCTGGGACCAGGAGGACCACCCCCACCCTGAGCAGGACAGAGGGTTTTTTTACATGACAACATTTTCACCTGTGTAATTTAATCCATCTCATCTTTTTTATACCTCATATCAAAGTATAACTCCTGAACATAAATCTATTAAAGCTAAACGTATGTAAAACTAAAACAAATGTATAAATATACAGTGACTTACCTCTGATCCTCTGGTTCCTTTCTGTCCTGACTGACCCTTTTTGCCTTTCTGACCCTAAAGAGAGAAAGGGAGAGATTATTACTGTTGTAATTTCAAAACACTTCTATACTATTCAGTGAAAGTTTGCAATATTACATTCAAATGACCAGCTTGGGATTTCTTCTCAGACAGCAAACACCAGCACAGTCCTAATATATTATTACAGGCCCTTTCAGGCTGATTATTGGCCTCTTTACTAGATATTTTTCATAGTGTGCAATATGACCTAATTTTATCACTTTGCCAGAGATCTGTTATTGTTTTTACAACTTTTTAATCACTAATAGTTGCCAATAAAATCAATGGACTCAGATCCTTTACGTGAAAAAATGCAGTATTCAAAAAAAAAAAAATTACACGCAAAAGTTTATTGTTTACTTACTTGATCTCCTTTGGCCCCTTTGGGTCCTTGCTGGCCTCGAGGTCCAGGCTGTCCCTGAAATTGACAGTCATGTTAATAACATCCAACAAAGACGACCTGCGTAAATGTGGCTGGTCACAAGCGTCGACACTCACTGGTTGTCCAGGAGCTCCGGGTCGGCCTCGCCCTCCATCCACTCCAACTTGACCCTTTAGTATAATGGCAGGATATTACTTATATGAAACCAAAACACACAAATAAACTGTTTTGAATTAATCTGAAGTGATGGCACCTACTTTGTACCCTGGATCTCCTGATTCACCTCTCTCTCCTCTGTCGCCTGGAGGTCCCTGAGAAAAGAAGACGTATATGAGTAAGCTGCAAATGATCTGATCTCTGCTATTTTAAAGAAGACAAACAGTAGGAGGAGGAAGAAAAGTAAGTCAGGTGTGACTTACTATGTCACCTGGAGGACCGGGAGGTCCCTCTACCTTCCCATCATCCCCCTGCTCGCCCTGCAGGTACAAATCAGAACAATAAAACTCCAGATGTTATATATAAAACAAACATCTCCAGGCTTTCCTAAAGCTCTCCTAAAATGTCACATATCTGACTGGTACTTAAATGTACTGCAGACACACTGAGGAACTGACTTAAGATAAAAGGGAAGTAAAACAGATATCACACATAAAGTGAATGAGATGTACCTTTTCTCCTTTTGATCCTGGAGACCCCATAGGACCTTGTGATCCTTGATGGCCCTGCAAAGACAGATACAAGGAATCATGTTATGAAAAATTACAACACCAGTGATGTTCACTCACACCCAGACACATCTAATGAAGCCATCTTACCTCATAACCTGCAAGCCCAGTCTCCCCCTGTTGACCCATTCGACCAGGAGCTCCCTAAAGACAACAAGAGTCCGTCTTCAATTACACTATCCATCAAATAATTATTATGTCAAGTGCTGGTGAGTTATAATTTCTACAGCTGTTATTATTACTGGTCTACTTTACCACGTGTCCAATAGTTCCTCGAGACCCCTTTGGCCCAACAAAGCCTGGAGGTCCAGTCTTTCCCACTGGACCAGTCTCCCCAAGGTGACCTTGATGACCTTTGGCGCCCTAAACACACACAAAGAATAAGTTACAAAAAAGCTGACCACACAGCACATCTATGTCATGATGTTTATTACTGAGTATTCTTCATGTGGAGAGACTGAGATACGAGCTTTCTGGTAACATCCTGAGGTTCTCTAGGATCCAGTGTTAGAAGATATGAATGACCACTGACACTCTCTTTGCCCACCTATCTCACTTATACACCCTCCCAGTAAGATGTACAGCCGTAAAGTGGAGACACTGGTGTGATTTTTGCTCCCCTGCTCCTTTTTTATTTATTTATCTGGTTATTGTATTTTCTTTATTTTATTTTTTCTCTTATTTTACATGTTTGTCAATGTTGTGATTTTATTTTTTATTGATTTTTTCTATTCTTTGTCTTCCCATCATTGTTTTTGTCTCTGTTACTGTCTTGCATTCTAAATGGAAAATCTTCATAAATAAAATGTTCAAAAAAAATAAAATAAAATAAAATATCTGTGGTTACTAAAGGGTTAATCAGGTGTTAATACCTTTGGACCTTGTTTGCCTCGTTCTCCGATTTTGCCAGGTTTCCCTTCTGGACCCTAAAGTGAGGAAGAAATGAATTACAGTGAAGTTTAAGAGTGTGTGAAGGTCAGTTTACAGTATGAATGTACTTCAGTGAAAACACAGGTGACTCACTCTGACTCCAGTCAGTCCAGGACTCCCAGGTGGGCCCTCTTTTCCCTTTAGTCCAATTTCACCTTTTTCTCCCTTGTCACCCTCCTGACCCATGTCACCCTTTTCACCCTAAGCACGACAACAAAACTCTGTTTAGTTTGAAGCCTGTATCTTAACTTTAGCTGTGTTTTGGAGCTGGCGCCTCCATTTTCTAATATTACATCATCAATCACATTTTGGAAACAAAGAGATTCACCTTGGTTCCATCAGGACCAGCCGGACCAGCTTCTCCTTCGAGGCCTGGCTCCCCCTGCACACACACACACACACACACATATAAATACATTCATGAAGTGACCGATGGCTCCATCTGTTAGGAATGACAAACCTTTGATAGTTTCATTCACATAAACATACCCGCTGTCCTATGAGTCCCTGCTCTCCGATGTTCCCAGCAGCTCCAATGGCTCCCTGACACACACACACACATGTTAAACTCTGAACTCCTAAAACACATCAACATCCTGTATATCCAGGTACAACCGCAACAGTCATATTGTCTCACCTTCTCCCCTGGCTCGCCTGGGAGCCCTGGTTCACCCACTTTGCCTGGAGGACCCTTAAAAACACAAAGAAGATGAAGAGAGAAAATAGTGAATGACTCTGGACAAAACACAAAGCATTACTTGCTCTTTGGCTTTACCTATGAGCAGTGTGTCAACAGTGATTTCCATTACGTGTTGTCATGAGAGAGGGAGGAGAAAGAAAGGCAACACCTTCGTAATGCTGGTTATTAATTAATTTAATCTGACAGATTACTTAAATCATCCAGTGTTATTGACCCTCTGGGATAGGGTGAACAACAGATGTGGCATATTTATTCATTTAGTCTTCACAATACCCTTTTTGTGCATGCAGATGAATACCATGATCTAATGCAGCATGTGTTAAGGCATATGTGAAGGTGTGTTTGTAAAGAGACTCACCTTTTGACCAATTTCTCCCAACAGTCCCACAGTCCCAGGTGGCCCAGGTAATCCCTGCGGATGACCAACCAGAGATATTTCACACTAATCAAAATCAGCTAGTTTAATATGCACAAAAACAGAGGAAATCTTTGGCTAATGCTGATTGTGACTGAGCCGCTGGCAGAGAAATCAGCGAGCCATCTGCACACAGTTTGACTCTGAATGCAATGACTAAGTGTGCCACTAATTATGCTTCTAAAACCCTGATGCTGTGCCATGAATACTTATGAATCTCAGTGCATATGAATAGCGGTTGCTTCCCGGTTGATTTGCATCGAGTCCAAACAATTGTAATAGTTTAAGTGAATTCACCTGTGTGGTCTCAAAGTAAGTTAACAACAGCACTCAGAGTTGTATTGTGAAAGCAGCAATGATCATTTATAAATCATCTGCTTACACTCTGCTAACAAAGTGCAAAACTATGCATTTGTTGACCTCTTCAACCAAGATACATTTAAAATTCAGAAAGATGCCTGAGAGATTTGGCCAGATATCCACATTTTAATAGAAAACAGGAGAACACCAGCCTGTGATCCTTTTATATCAAGAAATATAAAGAGGGATTTGGTGCCTGTCTCTGATACTGCTGAGTTTAATTCAGCATGCATGCAAACTAACACATTTTCTATGTCTCTGTTTCTGCTCTGCCTCTCTCATTGCTCATAAAATAAAACCACAAGAAGGACAGAGTCTTTTAAAGTAAAGATTGCATCCATTATGGCAATAATCACATCTATTTTCCCTGCAAGTTCAGCAATTTAGCACGTCTGTAAATATGCCGTTTGTTTTTTAAAGGATGGTTCTGCCAGTAGCTCACTTTCCTGCCACTACAGAACAGATGTGTGAGGGATGAGACAATTTTCTGGCTGGTTGGGAGGAAATATTTAATACAGGCAAATATATTTTTAATAAGCGTTAAAAAATGTCTCGTAAACTACCTCCTGGCTGTTAGACTTTGGAGTTAACAGGCCTGGGTATAGCAAACCAGGCCGCTGCATAGTGCCAAAGAGAATCTAATAAAACTTTCTGAAAAGGGGACAGGGAAAGTTTGATGAGCTGGTGCTAAAGGAGAGAAAGATGTGGAGAGTCAGCTGAAGATATCAAACATGCAGGGGACATGTAAAGAAAATACATGAGAGGATGAAAAAAAGGGGTCAGGACGTCCATACCGGCTCGCCTGCTATTCCCTTGTCCCCTGGAGGTCCCGAAGGTCCTTGGATACCCTGGAGATGCAAAGATCAGTGAGCACAGATGGACATCAACACATCACCTCATTCACACAACTGTCATAAGGCTTTTCATGTGAGCAGCTAAATGTTGCTAACACAGTTTGAGTTGTTTAAACACGTATCTTGCTGTTGCAGGTGTGATGTCACGATGTCGTGTATGATTCAGGTTAATATAACAACTCAACATTATGACACAGTAATATAGTACTAAAATGTACAGTTTACTATATTGAACCACTTGTCATCTCATATTCTTTAGTAGGGTATTTTGGATGTATATACCGTATTTTCCGGACAATAAGCTGCTACATTTTTCGACGCTGTGAACCCTGCAGCTTAAACACCGGTGTGGCTCATGCTCAAGCTAACAAGCTTCGACGGCACGAAGCTCGTTAGGATTTTACAAGCTAGCAAGCTCTGTGCCGCATACATTTAGCCTCGTCACATCAGACCCGGTCAGAGTGGACCATATGACACTGTAAATTCAATAGACAGGTGCGCTCAATAGTCCAGAAAATACGGTAGATATATAACATGTAGAACTCACAGGAAAACCTTTAGGCCCAGTTTCTCCCGGCTCTCCGATCTTTCCCTGGAGAAACACAAGAAAAACAAAAGATAATTCATTAAATCTTGACAAAGGTCCACTACAGGTGCACCAACGTGGAAAGATTTCACATGCTTCATATCTAAAGACTTGATTTGATCTGTATAACACAACATACAAAGAAGAAAAAAGATGGAGCCATGTGGTCACTGAACTTCACGCTAACCTTGATTTTTACCAACAATGGCAGATGTACTTTTTAAAAATTTTCACATTTCAGTGGTTTCTATTGTACAATCTTGTCTCATCCCTTCTTCTTCCTGCATCTTATTCATGTCTTTCTGTTTAC